>OY855906.1:1450000-1537500 GCA_963693305.1 Meandrina meandrites | reverse complement strand
TGCTCGCGTCCAGGTTCTTTGCGATTATTTTTGCGCTTTCAGTGATCGAAAAAAAATCGAGAAAATAGAGAGGTGTGAACAGACTAGTCGACAAATTGCTGACAGATCTCAAAGCGTCGGCTCGAAATTCCTCAAAAAGATGTTCAAAACCTTCTCAAAATCCAGAAAGTTGCTTTTCATTTGTAAGAAAGTTGCTCGTTTCTGTACAAGTCATTTGGTCTAATAAAAATATGAATCTAAAATATAATTTCTTAATGAAAGTAAGATTTCTAAGTATTTTTATGGAATTTGTGTGGAAATTTTTCCTCGAAATCTTCCCGAAATGTGTCCGAAATTTTCAACTGTTTCTCCTTGTCCTGTACCAGTGGTGATGTCTTAGTGGACTTTATACAGAGCTATACAAGCCGTCCAAGATTTGTGGCGGATTATAACGTAATAACGTTAAGGGCTTTACAATCCACATTGAGACGGAGGACTACTTATTTAGTAAAACAATTTTGTTTGAAAGAAAAGAATCTGCAAAGAATCAGATTTGCACACGCCATAGCGCGAGTAGATGACAGCACTTATTACGTCATTCCCCTGCTATGATTGTGTTATAAAATAAATGCTAAAAGGCTCCGCCAGCACGTACTGTTGAGTTATAGTTACACTTGGGAGGCTAAGCACTCAAGAAGACTTATTCTTAATGTTTTAAAATGGCTTGGATTGGACAGATGCGAATTTCATTAAATAGATTTTATGGTTTCGTCAACCTTAGGTTGATTTTTCCTTACAAAGCCTGTTGCTGGGACTGAGAATTTTTCTATATCTGCAAAACAAAGCGACGACGGGTCGGGCATTTTAAAGCCCTTACTCAAGTGGGTCACACTTCCGCTGTTGCTGATCATGCAATCTCCACTGGCCAAAACATCAATGAGAATACTTCCAAGTCTTAGCTAGTGGACGATGTTACTAACATTGTGGGTCTTAAAACCCACCTTTAAAGGGGCACTGTCACGGACATTTTTTGGCTTTGTTAGTATAACGGCACCAAAATTACGACTAAGTACTTTGAAACATGCAGGAAATGCTCCTAGAACTTAAAGGGAAGGATATCTAGCAAATTGTTTAAAGAAGAGGGTGACCGTAAATAGTTTTCATTAATTTTTCCACACCACAAGGACAAAACTTGAAAAAGTTAGGCTGACTTTTTCAAGTTGAGATCAAAAGCTCCCGATGGTATCACAGTGATATCACTCTGTATTTAGCTTCAGTACACTGGTATAGTAATTTTAGGAAAACTTGACCACTGTTAATAGGTTTCCAAAGGTGTAAACATGTTTTTGGGCTGTCGAATTTTTGAAGTTATGCTCGTGACAGTGCCCCTTTAAGGACAACGTTGGCAAAATCTGTGGCTTTATTAGCTCTCACCTATTGTTATCATTATTGTTTAGTTAGTTACCAGTACCTCGCTTTACATTTTTAAGTTTTAAAATCTTTCGGATTTTGTAACCGTCACGTCTGAAGATGCGTGCTGTAGCATCCGAAAGGTCAAGTTAATTTCAGATTCTTTTTTCAAACCGTCTTTCAAACCATTCTTTGTTCATATGCTATGTTTGTTTCCGCTGTTTGTATTTTATTTCTTGTCAAATTGAAATGGCCAAGAAGCAAAACTGTTTATTGGCCGTCAGGGTTTTGCCAGACGGCCAAAACCCGAGAAGGCACCCTGGAAGCCCCCGCGTATAGAGAGGAAAATTTCGCCGTAGCAGGATAATCTCGATTTTTGAGGAGACGGTTCGAAAAAGATTGCCGAAAAGTACTTAAAGGATTGCCGAACGTTCGCTGGGGGTCGAATAAACACGCGAAGGATTCTGGGAGCAGAGTCTTTGCCACGAGGTTCTGAAGTCCAAAGGTAAGTGCGTATAGCTTTCTAGATAAATCGCATTAAAGTCCATTCGATCTAGAGTCAAAGTTGTGGAAACTCGCATTGCTCATCGAGGTCTTTGAGGAAACTCGCATTGCTCGTTGATGTCTTTGACCGAAAGATACGGTCACACTTGGATTTGTCAGACACAAATCAAACCTAACTGGGCGCCAAAGACTCACACCACAATCCAAAAGTATATTCAGTGATCGAAAAAAGGACAAAGAACTGGTTTAGTGACTCATGGGCTGTAATATTGGCATATTTTCAAAGTTTTAGAGGTCGCTTCGAAAAGTCCTGTTTCGTGTAGCGTGTCACTCGTCAGCGTAAAAAAAGTTTTTGTTAAAATTATTACCCAATCAGTTGAAACCCAAGCTTAATAATGTTGGAACTAAAAAGCCATTTCATGATTTCAGCTTAAAGCATTCCTCGAACTTTTTCTTGTGCCTTGGATAGTAAAGGCCGAATATAAGTTGAAAGGGATGTTGCGATCATATAATAAACATTTTACTTGCACAGTTCTCATTCAAGGAAAATGGATCTATATTGATGATTTTTGCTCAGGCGAAAGAGTTTTCCAATTTGGCTGCACTGAAAAAGCAGTTTAAACAAGGATGGTTTTGCACAATATATGAATTAAGCAACACATTTTGAACGATAAGTAACGGTAGAAAACTTATTACTTAGCCGAAGGCCGTGCATTCCGAAATATTGGAAAATATATTCCCACACTGTTTAATCAGCCTTCCTTATCTTCGCTTACTATTTTGTTATAGCTGATTAGATCTTCTACATTTAGAGGGTCCGGTACTTCTATTTCGTCACGGTGGTCCTTGCAAATTTAAGTTCGTAAAATAATAGTTACAAAACAATGAAAACTGATAGTAAGTTTACTCGGTTTCCAAAAATGCAGTAATTCGAATTTAAATTTTTACCATGCTTTTTAAATTCATCATGTGCATCAGTTGAGAAATCATAACTATAAATCAAACAACTTTTTCAAGACATTCGGAAGTTCGCTGTCAAAGTGATCGCCGTATACGTACTCGGTGTAAGAATGAATAAGTTCATGGTATCTGCTCTCCCGAACCGTGTTCCAAGCCAAGGAAACAAGGACGTCTTTGCACGCAGGGCAAGTTTGCAAGCAACTTCTAATGCTCACTTTCGCCTTTCCATTCGGAAGGTGAGACGGACACCAAGCCATAGGCTTTTTTGCTTCGTTCCAAAGCCATGTAGTGCAAGCTACAATTCCTGAAACTTGTGGACTGAGAACCCTAACCATTTCTTCCAATTGTCTCATTCTTGGAAGGAGGATGCCTCGGAGGTTCTCATCATTAAGCAGTGGGAATTCTTCATACTTTTCAAGTCTCTCTAACTTCATTTTCGTCAGTATGCTGTAGCAACTTTTGGCTATATTGTTCAGTCTGTATTGCTGAGCAAGAAGAAGAATTTTCATGGCATTGGATTCTGTTTTTGGTTCATTCATCAGACAACTGGCACACAAGTCAAGGATTCCTTTAACCTGGTACTCGTCAGCAAGTTTCAGCAAGTGTTCCACATTATTCACTGAAAAGAATAACGAAGGCCATGTTTGAAATGGTAATTCTCCTTGCTGATTGGTATTCAAGTGCACAGAGTGATAGCCTGGGCCGAGAGTATCGGCGCGAGCATTCATGGGATTATTATTATTATTATTATTATTATTATTATTATTATTATTATTATTATTATTATTATTATTATTATTATTATTATTAATATTTTTTTAATTTTATTTTATTATTTTCTTTTTTTTTTGGGGGGGGGGGGGGGGGGGGAGACAATAAATACCTACCACGCAAGCAGAGCCCTTTTTACACATAGCCTACTGAACACATGCAAGTTAGGAGAAAACACGCATTCGCCCAATAATACCACTTCTGTGTAGGAGGGAGAAAATAATCTCCCTGTGGTCGACATTCTATTAACACACCGCGAGAAATTAGTGACAGGCTGAGCTCACATCGTCAAACTAATTAAGAACCGCGCTTCAAAATTAAAAACGTAAGCCGCAACTTGCAGAGAAAATTTGAATTTTGGAGCGCGGTCGCTTTCCTCCTCGCAGTATGTCGATACACAGTCAACCGTAGGGCAAATATTTTTCCCTTTTTCACACAGAAGTGTTATCATTTCATTTGACGAAAAATGAAATCAGGAACTTCTCAAAACGAAACGGGGACTTGTTAAAACGCAAATGGATCTTGGCAACTCGGTTAAAAAAACATCCGGTTGGACTGTAACTAACCCATCGTATTCATTGTTCCTGTCAAGCTTACCGTTCCGTCATATTTGTTTGTTTTCCCCTGAATAATCCTACAAGCACTCGTGCCGGTTCTCTCGGCTCAGGCCATTACTGAGGCGACGAACTTCCCATGATATTCTTGTCACCTGCTGCTTGGAAACGTATCGAGCATTTCATTGTTGAACACTCTTGTGTCACTCCTGCTTAAACATGGTAAGCAAGTACTTATATATTTTTAAATTATTTGGCCACTTACTTGTGATTTTCTCTCTCTTGTGTAGATAAAACTGTTTAACAAAATCCAATACTTCGTTTGCGTTCTTCTCGGGAAGGGTAATCTCATCACTTGTTGCTTCTTTAAACTCAGACTTGAACATGGCTTTAAATACTGGCGAGTTTAAACTCATTATCAGACGATGAACATGAAACTTTTGCTCTTCAACAACAAGAACCAAGTCGCTGTCCTCCCACGGCTGAGAAAATGGATTGTCCAGACAGGATTCCTCTGGAACTGGCAGGGGCACTAGATGATGGAAAAGGAAAACAGTTTTAGTATTAACACAAAAGAAACTAAAACTACGAAAAACTCGAAGGATAGTAGAGCCAGCTATTGCCATACAAGAAGTGCAAACCATGCGCAAGTGTACAATATGGCCGCCGTTTCCTTGTTTTGGAACACCGATATGGCTGCCGTGACTGGCATGGCTTGTTTAAGAGAGGTGACTCTTAACTACCAATTTGTTTCTAAGGCTGGTTTCTAATTGCTATATTTTGGCAACAAAACCTCATACAGATAAGCTTTTTGCACGAGTTTGTTCTATTGAAGATTCCTCCAAGAGTTTCAAGTCACGGTCATATTTAACGCGTCACGTGACCAGAACAGAATAAACCCTAAAACTCAAACGGCGGATAGATTTCAAAAATTTAAAGTAGCGTTAATAGATAAAGAACGTCCACATGCGTAATGTGACGTATCGTTTTCATGAAATTCGCATTATTAAAAGAGTTATGGCCTAATATGCACTCATATTTACAGACTTTCATCAGTAGCGTTTCCTTTTTTCGTGTAAACGGTAAAAGCATACGTCAGATTATAAAGATGGCTACGTTATCTCTGATTCGTAAGAGAAATCGGAACTTTACCTTGTTTCCGTGGAGTTTTAGGGATTTTAAATTCTAACGCGCGGTTTGGGACTGGCACTAGTTTTGCACGCGCAATGTTATATTTTTCAAAGCAGGTGTACCCTCAAACAAAATTCACCATTTAGCGTTACAAAAAGCTTCAAAATCGCTCGCTTCAAAATACAGTCTTCAGCCATTCTTTAGCAACTGCTCCAGATCTGTAGTTAAGAGTCTCCCCCTTAAATAAACTCTTTTGTTATACCCCCCAACTGAAATGCTGTTTTCTATTGGACGAGAGCGTGTCACGTGGCGGGCGTCAAAACTCTATGACTCCCTAGGGCGAACAAAACTCACTAACTCCCTAGGGCGACAACAGCTTTAACTCAAACTCGTATGCAGGTTTGATTAAGATGCATTTAAAAAATGTAACTTGTTTCCATGATAAATTTTAACTGTAACAAAAAACGATTCATTCATTTCTTTCAAATTGTTTACATTTTTTACTTCTTGTAACACGGTCGATTTTTGTACCTGTGTATTTCTGATCTTTGGCTCTTCATTAGACTGCAACGTATTACACTCATGTGTAGTTTGCTTTATTTTCAGTTGGGGGGTATAACAACTATCTCCGCCTCGGGGAACATCGAGGGTCTCGGGGAAACAAAACTCACTGTTCCCCTTGGGGCCAGTCATTACGTGCTTAATAGATTATAGAAGTTTACCTTAGATTTGCCTACCTACTTGAAGCCAACGAATGTGTGGCAAGATATTTTCCCAGCTCCCTGCGTTGAAGGTTACGTCGTATTCATGGTCTATTCACCCTCATCGACCATATCTTTCGACCAATGAGCGGTTGAGAATTCTCAGTTATTTTATAATCCCTTGGGGTATAATCATTCTAATTTTACTTTACCTATTGCTGACTAAAAAATATAGCTTTGCAATTCCAACTAGATTGTCAATTAGTTCTTACACTATTGTCCTAACAGTTTTATCGAACATTTTGTAACCTGAAACTTTACAGTGCTTTGACGGAATATTGAAAGTGCGCCAATTCTCGTAGCAGCTTCACAGGACAAGAAAGAATCGCAAGTCACCTTCAGCGACAATTTCAGGAACATTTTTTTCAGACATCCTGCTAGTGGTTGTTTGAACTGGTGCAGTAAACCAGCTGAAGATCCTTACCAATGTACACACGCCTTCTGCAAATCAAGTTGTAAGTTGAAAATCACGACTCGGAATAGCCGACCTATGGCGGCTTTTAACGGACAAATAAAAAAAATCGATGCCCATACATCAATGTTTTTTTCATACATCGATGTTGAGTGGAATAAACCATGTTCGATACAACTAAAAGATATTTGTTTCAAATAGAAGATATGGAAACGGGAATTAATTTTGTAAATAGGACGTCATATACCCAGGTTCGTCGCAATGCAACGCACATTTTTGGACACAAAAGGTCACAAAATGGCTTCTGCTGGAGCTGCGAGAGGCTACCAGATACAGAAAGGTTTTTTGGGACTTAGGCAGACTAATAACGAGTGCTCAGCAACAACGAAACACTGCAGCCACTCAATTCGATTCTCAAGAGTTCTTTATTCGTAGACTAGATATCCTAGATGAATACGAAAGAACTTCAAAAATGTTCTACCTGTGGGAATCAAACAATCTGCACACACTGGGGAAGCTTGTTAAATCGGTTACTAACACCAGCTACTAGGCATCTTGAGTGAGCTTCGAAGTCACTTCGAGAGAATTGCAGAAGAATCTACCCTTCTCAGTCTTCTCATAGACTCTTCTATACGTCCGCCTTCCATGAATACCCAGTCATCTTTAACTTAATCCACCTTTAACAAAACGTCGACCATGCAGAACTTGGCGTAGTTTTCAGTATTTGGCGAACATGGGTGTGGAGCTCTTCTCCGGATATGTCACTATAAATTCCACCTCTCGCCCAATAGGCAATCCAAAGTGATTTCTACGACGACGAACGGTTCTCTGAAATGCCGAGAATCCTTGCAACGTCAGTCCATCAAAACCCTGCTTGATCTCCATGTAAAGTTTCTAACTGTTCTTGAGCAAGCTGTCGGCAGTGGTCTTCCAACTTGACCGTTCCTCGCTACCGATACAATTGGCTGACTAGCCGACTTCTCGAACGTATCAAGATCCCTCTTGGATTCTTCTGCAGTTCTCTTGAAGTGACTTCGTAGCTCAATCAAAATGCCAAGTAGTTGGTGTAATTAGCCGATTAAGCAAGCTTCCCTGTCTGGGATTCTCCCGACAATCAAATTCTCACAGTTAGAACATTTAAAATTCTTTCGTATTCGTCCATTCTACGAATAAAGAACTCTGGAGAATCAAACTCGTTGTTGCAGTGCACTCGTTACATTGGTCTGCCTAAATCGCCCCCCGCCCCCCTAAAAAGAAAAAACCTTTCTGTATCTAGCAGCCATCTTGCTGCTCCAGCTGAAGCCATTTTTGTGTCCGCCATTTCTGCGGGGAACCTGGGTATAATATCACTTTCTGTTTTACAAATTCATTTCAGCTTTCTCGTCCTTTATTTGAAACAAACATCTTTTATCCACAATATTTTAGTTGTATCGAACATCTTTTAGTTGTTTAAAACATGTTTTAGTCCAAACAACATCGATGTATGCAAGATAACATTGATGTATGGGCATTCGATATTTTGTCCGTTAAAAGCCGCCATAAATAGACCTTTTTACACTAGCTACTTTACTGTTGTCCGATCACGCGACTGTTCCCTTGATCGGCCATCATTGACCATTAATTGATTAATTGATTGACTGATTTTTGTCTATGCATTATTCTAAAAGACTGTAGAAATGACGTCATAAAATGTTAATTTTCTCATTTTATGGCGTCATTTCTATGGCCTATAAGGCCTGGTTTAAACGTCACATTTTACATGCGCCGAATACAATACTTATTTGAGTCGACTCGAATTAAAAAATTCGGCATTTGGTTTTAAACATCGCATTTAATTGTGTCGCATTTAATTGCTGAGCTATTGCTGAGCGTTCAATTCCAAATATAAAATGTTCACAATACGCAAAATTTGGTCATTTCACGTTGTTGTTCCGCAAACAACGGCTATGAACGGCAATGAAACTGGAACAGTCGAATATTCGACTGAACTCGCATTTAATGCAAATCTGCCGAATTTAATTGTTTTAAACGTCGCGTTTTACATGCACTTAATTCGGCAATTTGATTCGGCGTATGTAAAATGCGACGTTTAAACCAGGCCTAAGTCTGTGGACCATGGCAGAATAGGATCGATAATTGCGCGCGCTTTACCATTTCAGTTTTCCGCATGAAGCTGACGATTGTGGTATCCGTTTTATTGGGAAAATTTCTGAACATTTCTTTAAGTTGACAGGCGTTGCGTTAACTACTTCAAAATTCAACAAAATCCCAATTCCCAAAATATTTTTAACGGGAGATAAATGGACTAAAATCTCGCGTGGCTCACTCGGTGCTAACAAAACAGAGCACTGCTGTCAATCAGATAGTTTTCATTAAACCATCTCAGTGTCCGAGTATGATCAGATCAGTTAAACGACTTCATCTTGTTTTATCATAAGAAATTGGGATCAAGTAGACTGCAGTGCTGTAGTAAAGTTACGATGCATTGGAAATATGATATTTGGCATTGCCGACAGACTTTCTATTCGAACCCTGTAATTTCTATTGTGATTCCTGTGATTCCTAGTCAGTTGAATTTACGTGATATTTACCGTATTAAACTTTGCCATCACACAGCTGGCATTGCCGAACATTAATAAGAATTTGCCAAACGTCGCAAAATGGTCAGAATCGACAGAATCGATCACAGCTTCAGGCATGTGATAATGATAAGCTTACACCAAGAACGGATTGTTGTCGGGTAAAAGTTCTTTGGATACAACTGATAACTAAGCACACCTAAGCATTTTGAGCTTCCTAAAGCTGCCAGCAGGGCGCTAAAAAGAGAGGGAGCGCCCTGCTGCCAATCATATAAAATAAAAGCCTGATACGCTTACCTGAAATGAAACAATTCCTAAACGAAGCGATCAAGCCGGAAGAAGGCGAAACAAGAAAGCGTCACGCCAGGGTCGACATCTGTAAACATTGCCGGTCAGCGGCTATGGCAAAGGGACGGGAAGGATTGGGGACGCATAGGCTCGATTGAGCGGCGGAAATCGAGCGTAATGGGATGAGCCTGTAAACCAATCAAAATTCAGTAATTGCACTATATACCATGGCTAGTTTTTAATAATTACGTTCCAAACCATATTATTCCATATCCGTAGTTGTGACTGACTAGGGAAAAAACTGATTAACAAATGGTAAACGGCTCAGCGTGTACTATTGAGTATTAGTAGAATTCTGCTGGTACACTAATGCAAATGCTGCAATGTGATTGGCTGAGCTATTGAACACTATCAGCCATTAGTGTGCAGTTGCCGAAGGTCGTCCACAAAATGCGACGTTTTTATCGTTTTTCCGAAGTTTTTGAAGGAAGTTTAGATGTAAATGGATAAAAAAATTCCCGAGAAGACTAAAAGAAGGACATTAGCGGTTTCTTGACTTTAAAAGCTTGAAATTATTGAAAAACGGGTGCACGCGCGTAAACAACTGCAAATTTACCAAGGACAATTCAATGCGTGCGATTTTGTTAAAACGTTAAGTTCGATAATGCGTAGGAAAATAATTAGAAACCATTATTTGCGTTTATTTCAGTTAGAATTCTACTAAAACAATTAGATTATTCGCTCTCAATTTCTATGAGGTGATAGTTGATTCGGCCTACGGCCTCATCAACTATCACCTCATAGAAATCTCGAGCTCATAATCTAATTGTTAAATAGTTGCACGTGGGAGGTTGCTACGCACGAAAGAAGCGTAAATCTGATTCTTTGCAAATTATTTTCTTTCAAAATAAAATTGTTTTGTTATCTTCAACTGTCTTTATACGTAAACTTTCTTTTAGTATTGAGACAAAAATCTTCGCAAACTATGAGGCTAAAAAAATATAGCAGCGTAGAAAGTGACACGTACGGCTTTAAGCGCGCGCTAACTCTCGTCACCATTCACCCATGGGCAAATAGAAAATGGGTAATTGACCAATCAGAGCGCGCCCTTTACTTTTGTTATGCTATAAAAAAGATTGGGGTATTTGTAAGAACGCTCAGGTTTCTGTAATCATGACCCTGGGTTATCCATTTATTTTCTCTTGTTTGTATTATTTATCATTACTTGCAATGTTCCGCCAAGAGAGAATGTCCTCTCTTGTTTCCACCGAGTACATGTACAGTTCCTGGAATCCTCCTTCCCCGCCTGGGACTAGCCCCAAAGTAATGCGGGGTGGAAAGAGTGCACGGTCTGCACGGAATGGACAATATCCCGGCCATCAGTCTAAAACTTTGACCAGGCTCAATGAATGAATGGTTAACAACATGTAAGTCTGCATTACTACCTAAATTCCAGTATACAAATGTAAAGAATCACGGCTGAGATCTTCGTCATTTGCTTGCTGATAATGTGCATAATTTCGATTTTGAAATATGGTACTGGTACATATCACTTTAAAATTCTCCTTTCTTACAAATCAATGATTCAGTCTGAAGACTCTTTTTGAAACTGAGGCAAAAGGCAACTCGGAACTGGTCTACGGCTTGATTTCCATCGAGTATTATGGGGTTTAGTTTTGTTTCAACTTGTGGAAGTCCTCTATAACAGTCTGCAAACTGTCATTAAAATGATGTTTTCCTCCATAATGGTATCTTCTACAATGACTATTGCCGTAGTAGCTCTGCTGAACAACTGAAATTAACATCTGACGACAACGAGAACATGCTCTGATTTCCGGATCGTCAACGTCAGCTCGGTATTTTAACCTTCCGTCACAAACATGCTCAGTGCACCATCTCACATCCTTGTCTGCCTCGTGTAACAGCCAAAACAAATACACCACTAATCCCATGAACTGTGGATACAGCTCGTCAAGAAACGTCTCTAGCCGTTCAATCCTTTGCGTCAGTAAATTCTGCAGCTTGTCGGGGTCAAGATCTTGCAAATGAACAATTTCCGACATGGTTTTGAGTGTCATATTCTTGAGCAGGTCGTTACAGTCCTCACGCACGTTATCTAGCTTGTATAACTCTGCTAGCCTCAGAATCTTCATTACGTTCGCTTTTGTTTTGAGTTGATTCTCGAGGAACTTGACGCACGGGTTGAAGACAAGTTTTACTTGGTACTCGTCACTTAACTTGAGCAGGTGTTCTACATTTTCCACTAGAAGTGAAGAAAGAATTTTAGAAATAGAAATAATATTTACTCATTGACAGAGTGGAGGGCCGGGTAGAAATATTCCAGAGGGATCAAGGTTTTGTGGACCGAGCATACCCGGGGCTGCAGTCAATGAAGAGGTCTCGGCGCGAGTTAAAACCCGTTATCATGGATTTTGTTTTCGGCCATCCAGAGTTTAACTCCTCACCTGTCACGGTATTTAAATAGCCAACTTGTAAACGGTTTGCCACCTGCCAGTAAGGGAAACTATTTTTGAAAAGCGTTTGTAGAACAAATTCCCACAAAACCGATTTGATTGAGCAAAAACTAAACCCGATCTGTGTTTACAAGGCGGAACAAATGACTGTACTTGGAAGAGAGTCATAACTTAAAGGTTCTTTATCATATTTTCGAACATTTAGAGATTTAGATGGTCTTACATGCATGTACCACTGCATTTATTTATTTTCTACGAGCTGTTACAATGACATTAATAAAAAGTAACTTACTTGTGACTTCCACTCGTTCTTCGATGTATTGGAAGTAAATCTGCTTCAGGAAGTTCAACACCTCACTGGCTTTTTTCTCAGGTAGCGGAATCTCATCGGCTGTGGCTTCTTTAAACTGAGATTTGAACATGGCCTTGAACACTGGTGAATTCATACTCAGTATCAGACGATGAACATGAAACTTCTCATTCTCCACCACAAGAATCACGTCACTATCTTCCCACGGCTCAGAAAAACGATGACTAACTTTTTTCTCCCTTTGGTTTGCTCCTGTTTACAGAGACAAAGTTTAAATTTCGTATCATGATCAGGTAACACGCTGCCAAGATTCTTATTACACGAGATGACCCCGGGGGAGAGGAGAACATTCAAATGCCTGCACACAGCCAAGTGGGGGAGGGAGGGGTAGTTGGGCCGTTTATACCAATAAAGAAAATTCCTTCACGGGAAAACTCGAACCAAAGAAAAATTGTCAAACAAGCCCTGCCACCCCTGGGATCGTGTTTACATGAGGTGCATGAACAAGGAGCTGGAGACATAACCATTCATGATAGAGTATCGCAAGAGTATCGTAAAATCTTGCATATGATGTTATAACCCCTACAGAAAACAGCAATATCTTGCACTTTCTTTCTTTTTTCTTTGCACTCACTTCTCCCCAAAATGGACACGGAAGGCACAGACCAAAGTGTCCGTATTAGATAAGTATCCTTTTCATGGAATTTACAGGTACGATGAGGTCATTCTGAGTAGTGGAACCATAGCTGAACACACTGTACGGCATATAACAAGAAAACGAAATGTTTGTCAACTGAGAACGTTCATTTTCTTAGATTAAAGAAAAATTGCAGGCTTATTTGTACTAAGTTTTGGAGTTTGTTGAAATAACGGCTGCGTTGTAGTGTCCGCTGTCCATATCACTACAGAGGTTATTTTTTTAGAGAATATATGGGGGTTTTGCCTGGACTCAGTGAACTGTCCGTTCGATGGTGGACATAACACGTCTTCAGCTTTTGTCTATCTTAAAAAAAGTATTGTCCGTCAACTGTGAAACCAAGTGGTGGATCAGATAAAGGTGTCGTGCTGAGACGTTATTTTTGTTGATCATTGACTTAAAAGTAGTTACATAAATTTGCTTAGAGCTTTCTCTCCAACTGTGAGGCTTATTTGCTGGTTTCCCTGCGTGATCAATCGATAAAACCGATAATCCATAACAATCGATGGCAATAGATATCAATCGATAACAATTAATCGATTGATATCGGAAATCGATGACCAATCGATGGCCAAAAAAATTGTGTTTTTTAATTGCCATCGATTTTTATCGATTGTCATCAGTTGTCATCGATTTCCATATTTTGGGGGAGGTAAAGAAGAGATACGGGACGGGAGAAATATGGTGACATGTAACACTAACCCATGGTGCTACTAACTCCCTTTGGAGGTTACCCATGGCTAGTTGACCGCGATCATCGATCACCTTCAGCGCATTTACGCGATCTCCTTTTCTTCTGAGCCACGAATTGCTCGCCAATTTCAACGGCAAAAGGTCATTCATGATACCCCTTTACTACAACCTGGTAAATGGTCAAAATAGCTCGAGACATTTCCCGTGCAAAAGCCGTAGCAATAGACCCGGGCAATAGAACAAGACCACTTGCAGAACTAACGCGGGTCGTATCGAAAACAATCTGCTTGACAGCAAAAGATTCGATGGCATTCGATGACTCAAGCTTGTGATTATCGATTGGTCATTGATTTGCCGATAACAATTAACTAATTGACATCGATTGGTATTGATTGGATTTCCGATAATCGATTGTCATCGATTGATCACGCCGAGTGGTTTTTACGTTCATCGTTGTGAGAAGTTTGCGTGACTTGGTTCACTGACTGAGGACAAAGAGATCGCTTATCGGCGAAGGAGACAGGTCACTGACAGGTATATTTTTCGAATCACGCAACACATACACTCTTTTTTTTTATAAGAACCTTTTTTATAAGAACGTTGAGGCTGAGATTTGCCCAAATTTTAAGAACATGCTAAGAACATACACCAGGCTGAGAGTCGGAGAATGACTTTATTTTGCCCATTTGTTTTAATTTTTTGTAAAATGAGCAGTATAAATGAATGCAAAACTGTGGTCCAACAGGAGTGCTTTTAAAAGAAATTTGTCCGCGGCACCAAATCGACAACTTCATACACCACATTCGGTGAACAATGCTGTTTGATACGTTTTCTGGTTTCGTCCGTATTGATTTAATGAAATACATCGGTATGGAACTTAAGAACGTCTTAAGAACATTTTCAGCCTCAAATCGTGAAAAAAAAATAAGAACGCTCAGCCTCGGCCCCAAAATTAGACGTTCTTATATAAAAAAAGAGTGTATGTTAGAGACTAGTTTTCGGGGATGTTTTTTTGGTTTGATAAACTTTTCCCGTCATAGATTTCTGGAATATAGATAACATGTAGCATAGAAATCAGCATCAATGTGGTTTCTAAATGTTCGTATTCCCGAAACAGCGAAACAGCGTGCATGCGATACGATCTTGAATTTGCATATTTTCTCTTAGGTGTAAACACACACTTGCATGACCAACTTTTCATGTTTGTAAATTTGGAAAATACAGTCACTGGCCAAGAACATCATTAGGGTAAGACAATACACTAAACAACAAATATATAAAATATCACGAAGGCGAGCTTTCACTAAGTAAGTCAGTTTCAAAATCAATCTTTAAATTCTATAATTTTTCTCACGCAAGCTGGGCATCGCGGGAGTTTCTTTGTAGTTGTTCAGTTCTCTTTGCAGGGCAAGTAAAGTAGATGTAACTGACTCCTAAGTCAACTCAAGCAGTATTGGTGCAAACGGAACGCTGCAGCACATTGGATTTCTTGATTGTCTATCCACCTTAACTAAAGAAAATACTTTGTTCAGACAAAACAACCGATAGCGAGATTCCATTAAAACTTTCCACTTTAGCTAGAAATTTAGATGTTTAACTTACCCGTTGCTTCGAGAGTGCTACGTGCCATCTTACGATAACTTCAGCTTTGAAGATTGTTTTGTTTTGCGTGCAAGCTGTAGTTACAATGTAAACAACTTCGATCGCGTGACAAAGGGAACTCGTCTCCAGTCCTCTTAATGAGCTGAAAGGATGTGATGTATCTATGTTGCAACAAGAAGTATAAACAGCACGCATGCCTGCATGCAGAGGCGATGACGTTTTACAATGATCCAAGAAATTACAACATTTTATGTATTTTATTTTTTAAAACAAACTTCCAATACATCACATACAGACAATATGATTTAATGAGTACGCAGATTATAATGTAATGTAAAATGTAATGTAAATGTTGTTTATAGTGGTCATGCACTTAGCTTCGAGATAGCTAGTTTAGGCATGCCACTGAAACATAGGAAACAAATAACTTTAAATGAACATAACATGGTTAAAAATCCCAACTGGCTGGAGGCAGACCAGTTGGCTATATACAAAGCGTGACCGAGGATTTGAACTCGGGACGACCGTGAAACAAATCCAGCTAGTGGCAGGGTGGAGGGCCTCCGGATTACAAAACCAGCGCCCTAAACCACTCGGCCACGCTGCCTCCATTATAATATAGTGGCCTTCGTCACGCCACGCCTCCATTATAATATAGTGGCCTTCGTCATTTAGGAACAGAACATTCCATTTCCATGGGTGTAAGGCGTCGTTCGCATAGTACTGATGTAGAGACTAATGTAGAGTCTTAGTAAATTAGTCTGAATCAAGTCATCAGCAATCACTGACTAGATTAACTTCAACGTCGTTCCCAGACAGAATATTTTTGATCGGCTCAATGATAAATTGGGTGGGGGGGATCACCGAGCTCGTTTTAGAGTTATAAGCACTTAAAGCTAAAACTAAGGGTGTTTTAACAGATTATACTGCTATGGTGACCAGTGACGTCAAGAAAACAAACACTGTCGCGGGGCGACGATTAAACACGATGGCTGGTTCGTTAACCCAACACAAGCTTTACTCAAACACTCGAGATTTTCATTTTTACAACAGTCTTCTCGTCTTCACAGGCACACGTGGCCCATAGCAACTTGACGTACTTTACAATAGGGACTTTAAGATACACTACGGCGAGGCGCTACTACGGCTGCAGGAAGTAAAATTTCACGCAAGATAAGACACTGCGCATGTCAGTCGGTCGAGTCTGGCCGTAGCGTGAAATCTGACTACCTGAGCTAGGAGGTTTTACCGTAGTGGCTAGTACGTGGGTTTAATTTGCTGCTCTGTCCTTTTTCTACGAATTTCTCAGCAGTTTCAGAGTTCCAACGCAAAATGTATCCTTTGAAGTCAACTTCAGCCGAATATTTGTTGAGTTTGTCGCTCATACGCTTGTAAATTTTCAATTGAATTCGTTTGATGAAAGTGTCGACATGGCGAAGATAAACATTGGCCGTTTTTATACTAGAGACGCGTTACCCGTCTGGACGAGCTTCGGCAAACATTTTGTAAGTCGTCCGGTTATCCGTCTCTAGTATAAAGACGGGCACAAGACGCGTTACCCGTCTAGACGAGCTACTTTTCGAAACGCGTCTTGAACGACGGATTTCGAAAAGTAGCTCATCTGGACGGGTAACGCGTCTTGTGCCCGTCTTTATACTAGAGACGGATAACCGGACGAATTACAAAATTTTTGCCGAAGCTCGTCCAGACGGGTAACGCGTCTCTAGTATAAAAACGGCCATTCTTCTTCAACGCGAGTTGTTTAAAGTTAAAAGCTTGCTTTGAGAGTTCAGGGAAGATGCACTTTATCTGGATAAGTATCCGATAATATTCTGCTTCTGTGAGTGCTGGTATCTTTCAGCTTTTAACTCGATATTCTTTGAAATATATATTCGTCTCTTTCAAATTATAAACATTTCATTAATCAAATTCTGAAATTGTTATCGTTTTAGAAAGTGTATAGCATAAGCTTTCGTTCAGAACTAATCTGTTGGACCTACCAAAGCAAACAATAACAATCTTTCTTTAAGCGAAGCCATTCGGCTGTAAGAAACTAAATAAAAGTGACCTTCCATTCCTTAGACTGTGCTTCTTTGTAGTTTGTTTTGCTTCTTACACTAAATTTGGCAGACTGCCAAGACGTACTCTCCCCCAGACCTTTCCGGTCATGGTAGCCGTAGTAGCGGCTCGCCGTAGTGTATCTTAAAGTCCCTAATGTTACTTGACAACGGAAGTTCGGGAAACCATCTTAAGCCACCTTTTAAAAGTCTACATTTAAATTTATAGTTAAATACTTTATAAGAACCGAAATGTACTGTTCGGCATTAATAGGAGCTAACTGACGCAGTGTTCGTAAAACTGCTTATTCTTTATATTCTGAACTTTACTAAACTATCTCCAAGATTTGCAAATCTAAAACGCATAAGCGTAACTGTTACAGTATATAGAACGAGAAAAAAAATGCAATATGTCTAAAAACTTTTACATACTATGTTAATGTATCATTTTGTATTCCCATTGGTATGACAAATAATTTGTTACATCCAGTCGCGCAATACTGAAATCCCGCGGTTTATGTTAATTACACAGCGTTTAAACTTTCGTACGTAAAATACCTAGAACTGTTAATTCTACAAGGTGTATACAAGAGCTCGAAACAAAACGTACTGAAAACGTTTTTACCGTTTTTACTTATACATACAATCACAGTTTTCAACTCGTGTATTAATGATTTGCTAACTGAGAGAACTCTTGTATTATATGTGGCAAACGCTCATCAAAATATAGACTACCACCATACTTATAGTCAGTTCTTCTGGAGTAGAAATTGACAGTCGAAGTATCTTTAATAATGGTATTCAGCATTTCCTTACAAACCGTACATTTTTTAATGCGATCATCAATATTGGAATGCGATTTTCCGTTAAAGAAATGTGCAGGACACCAGTTCATGTACTGCTTACTTTCATGCCACAACCAAAAACAGCATTCGACTAATCCCATAAACTGAGGATACACCTTATTAAGAAAACTTTCTAACCGTCCAATTCTTCGCGACAGGATATCTTGCATGCTTTCTTTGTCAAGATCTTGGTCCTGCGAAGCTTTCAATATGGACTGGAGTTTCATATTCTCGATTACGTTATAGCAGCTCTGACGTACAATTTCCAGCTTGTACAAGTTCGCAAGCACCAGAATCTTCATTGCGTTTTCTTCTGTTTTTGGTTGATTTTCGAGGAACTTGACGCAAGGATCGAAGATGGCTTTCACTTGGTACTCGTCGCTTAACTTGATCAGGTGTTCCACGTTGTTCACTAAATTAAAAAAATGCTGACTCAGTGTGATTTCGCGATGCAGTCGTTGTTTAACCCAGAATTGACCATTCCTCGCCACTAGAGTTCTCAGTAGCTCAGTGCATGGTTAGAGCATTCGACTGGTTTACGGAAATTCGCATCTTTGAACTCAGTATTTTTTTTTGAGTTCTTCTCTCCACACAGTCATTCCATTATCATTTGCAAAAATTTAACCCGATAGAAAAAATATAAAAACAATAAGCAGAGCTTTTTTGTAACTGCAAACCCTTACGATGTTTCCAGAAACACCCTTCTCCCGGATCAAAGTCGGTACAACGTGGCAAGTAAACTGTGTAATTTAAAGAAAATTGCTCCAGCAACTTATAATGAAAGGCCCTATGGAGGAGCTATTCCACGAAAGGAGGAACTAGAACGCATTGCATCAAGGGGTTCCCCCGTAACCCCGCAACCTTCACATCATGTCTCCCCAGTCTTTCATCACCTTTGAAGAACAAATAATTAGGGACTGGGAACGAGATAAGCGGTCAAACTAATCATTTCGTTGGGGAGAAAAGATTGCGCGACGAGCCAAAAGAACGCCTTCGTAGGAGGCTATTAAAAACAAGAAACGGATCGAAGACTGATTGTGAAATGTCGCTCTGATTAAACGTTTTGATCTGTATCTGCCCCTACTTGCAAACTTATTCATTTGCTATTTCAATTTGAAGTTAGACTGCGAGCAGTCTCTTTCTTTTCCTAGCTTGCTAAGGGATAATAAAATCGCTCGCGATCGAAGCGCATATTTTCGGCTTTTCTTGTCGCTCGTAGGATTTTCGCGAACAAAAACCGACTGCTCGCAGTCTACGACCAGTAGAGAGTATTTGGGAGTTTACGAAATGTACCACCATCAGATTTGAACGTCGAACTAACTAGGTTTAGCGTGAAATTGTACTTTGTGAAAGGTTTCCGTGAGGTTTTTTCTTCATATTCTTTCTCCGTCGGTTCTGTCTAGCTACAACACATTAGCAGAGAAGAACTATTTTCAATTTAATTGGCTTTCGCTGTTCTAGAATATTCTCAGACTTTGCATTACTTACTGCTAATTTCCTGCCGCTCTTGGATGTAAAGTTGTTTCAGAAAGTCCAGTACCTCACTGGCATTTTTCTCAGGCAGCGGAATCTCGTTGTCGGTGGCTTCTTTGAATTCAGATTTGAACATGGCCTTGAACACTGGTGAATTCATACTCAGTATCAGACGATGAACATGAAACTTCTCATTCTCCACCACAAGAATCACGTCACTATCTTCCCACGGCTCAGAAAAACGATGCTTTACTTTCTCTCCTTCATCTAATATAGAGAAAAGACAAAAATTTGTACATATTGAATCGGTGTTGTATCAAAGTCATCTAAGCAGCGTTACATGTAAGACTGTTCATTAAATAAAGAGAATAAATGATTGTACAGTGCTGTCGGTATTGCTTAATTATCACTTTCACATGATGGGCTGAAAGGTTTTTGTATCGAGACGTGTACATGATGTACATTTATATACAAATCGTACGTGGGCTTTGTGTTGTTTGCTTTACTTTCATGCATCACCAACCAACGCAAGTAGTTTACAATTCAAGATGAAAGTTGTTTCAGTTTTCTGGTGAAAAGCATAACACTAACTCTGCTTGTTATACAATAACTTGACATTCTATTTAACGCACCCACGAACTTTGTGTCGAGATTTGTGATTATAAACCGAAAAGTTCATTGATCGACAACTTTGTGTCGAGATTCGTGATTATAAACCGAAAAGTTCTTTGATCGACAAGTTCCTGTGTTTAGGCTAAAAATAAACTGATCACAAGATTTTCCACACTGTACGGACATATATAGAGCTCACCAGTAGTCGATTCCTCGTTGGTTGAACAGCTTATAATTATAACACTTTTTTCCTCGCTGGTGGGAGCGTTACATGCCATCTTAGTTGCAATGCAAAAGCTGTGTTATTTTATCGTCGAGGGATGGTTTTATCCACAAGGATAGCGAACAGATGATGCAGCTATGCACTTACTTAGTAGTGGCGTCAATCACGGTAGTGATGGAAAGCGAGCTTATTTACTGTTCCTTTACTGATCAACTAGTAGACTGGCGGACCAGAGTGAATTCCCAGAAACTGGTCGAGAGCTTGTTCTGAGGAATATGTTAGGCGTTCTGCTCCACCGAATTTGGCCGAGGGCGGCTCTCTTCAATATTTCGACAATTGACCTTGGAAAAAAACACGTCAAAGACAGCTTTTAGGTCACGTAACCAGCCACAGCTACACAAAAGAGAAAATGTGAAAAGATATTTTTTCAAAGTACTGTCAGTACTGCAACAGACCAGGAGGCGCAGTGGCTTTATGGACTCCAAATCGAGCAGCCTGGTTTCAAGCCTAGTCCAGGGGCACTGCGTTATGTTCTTAGGCAAGGCCAAGACACATACCTCATAATACCTGACTCCATTCAGGTGTATAAATAGGTACCGGCGGTAGCCTTGCAGTGGACTAGCATCCCATCCAGGGAGGAGTAGAAATACTCCTTGTCGCTCAATGCTACGGAAACCACCGGCCTGATGGCCAACCGCAGACCCAGCAGACCAAGTAATTTAATCATTGCTTTACCTGTTACCACACTGTTTATAAGAAATACAGTTGAACCTTATTTAATACAAACACCTCGTTATATAGCCACTGGTGACAGTGAGTTTGCTCCAAGTGGCTTTATGTACATTTTCTATGTAATTTACCTGTGTATAATTCTGGCCGTAAATGGTAAATTTTGTCTTCTTCCGTTTTTTCTGTTTTTATTACCTTTTAAAATGTTTCCATGTAAACGATGAAAATGCACTGTCATGAGAACGACTTCAAAAAGTAAAACTGAGCCATGAGACGTGTTTACATCATTGGAAACCTATAGCTAAAAGTAATTGCAGGATCTAGTTTCATAAAAATAACTATACGTGCACTAAAGCTGAAGAGGCTGTCCGCGTAAGAGCGGACAAGGCAAATTTCAGACCTTCACCGATTTCATTAATATTTTCAGCGAAAGTCGACTATTATATCCCATGAACAAATATTGCATTTGTTTGGATCAAATCTTTTATTTTCATTTTTTGCGAGACGATTTTCACTGCAATCTCAAAACTACCCAATTTGCATTTGAAGACTCCATAATTTAGCATTAACCAAACAAGCTGACTATATTTTACAATGTAAGGTTATATGTTTCTTCTATTCTTTGACGGTTAAACAATTGTATTCTAAAAAATTTTGACTGAAGCCTGGTTCTCATATGCCGTCGACCTAACTGCGACATAGCCGCCGGCATCTCTTGCCTGGGATATCTTTTTCATGAGGAGACTGGAGACTAGTTAGCCTGTGTCACCAGAAACTCATAAAGAGTTGTTCAACCCTTATGGGTTTCTGGTATCACGTAATCGATCGAAGCATAGTTACTTATTTCCAAACAAAAACGTACGGTATATACGTGTACGTCTTCTGCACGAATTTAAAAGCGTTACACTGGACTAATACAGTGAGGACCAGAGAAACTGGTACTGGTTAAATAATATATTTAACGGTTTTGGCTGGTAAATTACGGTCATTTCGTTCCATAGTCAGATCGTTCCAAGTCACTTCGTTCCAAAGAGAAGCTATTTCGTTCCACAAAAAAGTCACTTCGTTCCACGAGATGGTTAGTTCGTTCCACGATATAGTCAGATCGTTCCACTTTAAAAAAAAAATCGGTTATGCAAAGAATTAAACATGCTTACTCGATGAAAGTGTGAATAAAAACGTTTCTTTCAATTTATCGATATCGATTTATCTATAAAATTGGCCCATGTTCTGAAACCTGAATCTATTGGTAAATGCCAATTTTGTTTACTACCCTTTGTTAAAGTAAACCAAGTTAAAATTGTTGAAACAAAAAGAAAAAACCACACCAACCTTGCGCGGGACACTAATTAGCTGTTATTGTTGATATGCTAGAAAAAAACAAAGCGGGAAAAAAATCACACTTACCTTGCACAAGCCACTTACATCCCGTGCTAAAGTAGAATCACAAATTAACTTGTTTTTACGACGATGAATTGCACGCGCCGTACGCAACAATATTATTGTGTTGCGCGCGCGTCATTACACGAATGATGTGCTCTATCTAAGTAATTCTGATGCCTTTTAAAAGTGTAGCTAACGGTATTACTTGAATTTGTCAAGGTATTTAGTTTATCATTCAACCTTTCTGATTCGATCAACCTTTTTGACTTGATGAAGGCGAGAATTTTTTCGTTCTATTGTTTTTCTGTTTCAGTAATGCTTCAAAGCTAATTAAAGCACGCGCGTTTACTTGAAGTTTTCATTTCTCGTTCTGCGTTGACTCGGTGTTTTTGACTTTGATGAAGGCGAGACTTTTTTCGTTCTATTGTTTTTCTGTTTCAGTATTGCTTCAATGCTAATTAAAGCACGCGCGTTTACTTGAAGTTTTCATTTACTTCAAGTATTCATTCTGTAAATAAAGAAAAGACATTTGGTTTTCGTTATTGTTTTCTCTGTTTCATAGCACGCGCGTTTTAACAGAGTCTTTCACATAGTAAATGGTTTGAACCCAGGAGTATCAGTAGTTTGTATAGTGTGATCGTCCGGTTGAGAGTAGTTCTGAGAAGAACTGTTGTTGGTGACTGACGTTTCGACAACCTGTGCGGAAGTCAGACTCTGAAGATGACTTCCGCACAGGTTGTCGAAACGTCAGTCACCAACAACAGTTCTTCTCAGAACTACTCTCACCCGGACGATCACGCTATACAAACTAGAGTCTTTCACGTTGACTTTTCACTGGAAGGGAAGCCATATTTATAGCCCGTGCTGGGAGATTGGGGAGAGTGCAGTGTTGCAAAGCTGTTCCTTTCGCAATTTTGACGTTTAAAAGTACACGTATAGAATGTGCAGGTTATCAGAGGAGGTAACTTTTAAGTAGAATTTCACTATGTTTAATGTTTTTCTACTTTAACACTTTGTGGAACGATCTGACTATGTCGTGGAACGAAGTGACTTTTTTGTGGAACGAAATAACTTTTCTTTGGAACGAAGGGAACGAGTTTTCTTGCTCTCTTACCCGAAGCTCCTCGCCATCTGGCCGCTCTTCTCCCTAATCCCGTTTCCCGAGCTGCTCTAGAACTCCAACTAACCGAACGTCTCGAACGGGGCGAAAAGATAAAAGCAAAGGGCGTGATTGCAGTCCAATGGAGGAGTTGTATCCATTAGAAAGCAAGACAGTGCTCGGTTGAAGTTTGCGGGATCGTTGCCTTGCCGTCAATTAGGATCCAAAGTTGACCTTTATTCACCGGTCACCATTCATAAAGTCACAACAAACGCAACATTACTTTTAGCATTTTTATTTTTGTTTCCTGACTACAAGGTCACTTTAAATATTAACAAATAAAAGGAAAGCAACAATTTCATCGCTCGATACTTTATATATTACCTGTATTCTGAGGTCACTTCAAACTTATGTTTGAGGAAACCACTTGAGGATATGGACTGGAATTGGGTTTCACTGGCAATATCCACACAAGGAAACACACAACCCTCACCATGAAAAAGAAGCCTGAAAGCCTTAATCGCGGAGGTCACGGGTTCGAATCCTGTCGAAGCCCTGAATTTCCGAGCTTATCCCAACTGCTTTAACTGGTGGGATCACGTGACAAACACACCCCAATGCTTGTTTCACTTCCTTGTCCAAATAAGAGACACAATTAACTCACAACTAAATCTTAAAAGTGACATTCATCACCCTCCATGCGCGATACTACCGTTTGCGTGCATCCTTGAAGCGGGACGCATTTTGTGCGTTATTTTGCTTTTAAACCTCACCAGTTTTGTCTGATTTATAGGTGTCGCTTTTGACCAATGAAACGTTTGCGGTCTGGTCGCGAAATTGACAACATTTTGGTGCCATACAATCATGTCTTGTTCACAAACTATCAATATTTTCAAGATTTTCCTGCCTACTCCGATGAAAGTCTGCTCGGAAAACATTACTGCAACTGATATGGAAAAGTAAGCAAGTTTGGAAAGAGTTGTCGTCTAGGAATCGCTTTAAAGCACGATTTTAAATGCTTGATTCCTTAGTCAAAAGTGACACGTAACGAGGCAAAACCGTCAACGTTTTTTAAAACGTAAAAAAGTAAAACTATGCGCTAAATTCGTCACGCTTCAAGGATGGACGCAAATGGTAGTAACAGCGATAAGCTAATGCCAGCTGCGGATAAGTGCTGTTCGTTTTCATTTTTGTAGCTGTCCTGAAGTGGTTGTACTGTTTGTTCTGTTTATTCCTGTACTGTTTGTTCCTCTGGCAAGGAGATAACTTTGTTGCAGTTGCGTGTTACGAGTTCGGGCTTTGATCTCTCTTCCATATCTCGTAGAATACCCATCTGCACGTTGCACACCAGTCAAGGAACTCATCGTTAGAAAATAAAAGATCTGAAGAGCTGTCAAATACCGTCAGCAATGCATACTGATACAGTCAAAAGAAAACACAGTATCCCTACTGACCCCTTGTTCAAACGTGTGAAATCTAAACAAAGTTAGTTGGGAATACTTCTTTTAGCAAGTCATTAACCATTAATGAACAAGCAAAGTTACTGGTAACAGTCGAGAAATCCATGGACTGAATCAGGTGCAACAAGTAGACAGAGATGCTCCGTGCATTTACCCAAAAAATTGTTAGCTCTCGTACTGTCGCACATCCGCTTTCAGTGTCATCCTGTTGTTTTAACCTCCCCCCCCCCCCCCCCCCAAAAACACAACGATCTCAGCTTCTTGATGCAAGGGATCGCAAGTTATCTTTGCTAACAAAAAATACCTCCAAAGCCCTCCAAACAATTATATTAACAATGGCAGGCAATGACAAAACAAGTTAGGGAAGATTAAGACGAATTACAATGCGCCGATGCTTCTTTTCATTGAGCAATTATGATAGGGTCTAATTAAATGAGCCAGGCTTAAGGTGGCTCATAACAGTTTAGTCAGAATTAGACATGCCTGTTTTAGGTGTTCTATCGCAGCTATACCAATAATTTTTAGAAACATCTTTTAGTACAGACTTGTACAAGTTTTACCAATGAACAAATTGACGTCATTGTGACGTCAAAAATCGTTGCCATGGCAACGTCATATGAGGTCAAAGATACCTTATTTTGGACCGTTTGAGGCTAATAACTTAAAAACTAGACGGTGAAAGTTCTTGTTTTTGATATATTTTTAACCAACTGACAAAAGAAAAATTTTCGCAAATTTTAAAAAAAATCTGTAGGTAGGATTTGAAGCTACGTCATTTTTTCACGAATTTAAGGTGGCTCTGAACCCTACCTACAGAATTTTTTTAAACATTGTTAAATTGCTTGTTTTGCTCAGTAGGCAAACATATATGTGTCGGAGATTGGGTCCGAGTATTGTTAAGATTTTTGATTGACAGATAGTTATGTAATAAGTTACACGTTATAAGTTATGCAAATCAGTCATGCGAACTCTGTGAAGCGATCAACTCAGTGATGTGAAGTAGTGAATATAAAATCAGTTTGTTCACAAGTGACGCGAGTTTTTGTTGGGCAACAATTGGAGGCATTCCCGACATATGAAAAACAAAAACTTTCACCGTCTAGTTTTTAAGTTATTAGCCTCAAACGGTTGAAAATAAGGTATTTTTGACCTCATATGACGTTGCCATGGCAACGAATTTTGACGTCATAGCAACTGAAATTTGTTCATTGGTAAAACCTTTACAAAGTTGTATTAAAAGTTTAACCTCAACGTTATTGGTGTAGCTGCAATAGAATACCAAAGACCGGAATATCTAAACCCCTTCGAGCCACCTTAAAAAGAAGATAGTTCAGTAGATAAAAGGATACTTTTCATGGTAGGAAGGTACAAATACACCTTCTTTTCTGAACTCCACAGGACAGGAAAGTTTAGCTAACTGTTGCTCATACATTAGTAACGCATCTGGCTTGTTATAACTGTTTCCCTGAAACGAAAGCACACAGTGACTGACAGTTTCGATGCGTTCCCTGCAAAGCATTAACGTAAAAATAACTCAAGTCCGTCCGTCCGTCCGTCCATCCGTCCATCCATCGTTTATTTATACACTTCACTTGTGTAACTGTAATACATATGAGCTAATGAGGTTGATAAAAAAATGTATGTGTGCTGTAAATTAAACAAGAGGCCTTCATGTACTGTGAACTGACAAAGTTGAAAACCAACGAAATTCTCATAACAAGAACTATAGGACATGGACTGGAAGGTAAGAAGAATTTAAGCTGGTGAACTGTTTATTACCTGATGTGTGCTACCATACCTGGGTAAAATATTTTCCACTGGGTGAGAGAACCTTCATGGACAGATCAAGGATTAATCTCAAGAATTCCCACAATGAACCTACAAGAAACATGACGACATAATTTACGTCTAACTACATGTACCATGTGATACTTGTGTGTTTTTGCCTTGTACTATAGGAATAGTACAAAGTGCTCAAAGTGTATCAAAAGCCCAACACATTTCTATTTTCTATGTTAAAAAAGATAAACTTATGTTACCATGACATACAATACATTACCTCTTGGCTCTTTGGTAACAGGAATGGCTGTTAAATCATTGATGACATAGTCAAACGTCCTGCCTTCCTTAATGTACTGTTGTAAATGTTTGACACAGTCGTCTATGTGTACCTGCAGCAATTCATATATTTAATATTAATTCTGCTTTGTAATTTAAAATGCTGCAAGTATTACAACATTGTACTTTTGCTAGTAGTTAAGTTGGACAAAGTATAACAACTACACTTGATGAAGTGACACACAAGCAATTTTCTTCAATGATGAGTTGTACCTTAAGAAGATTGATCCTTGTTATGTGTAAAATGACTAGCCTATAAACCCACTTTTCAACAGAAAGACTCGAAAAAAACTTAAAATGTTTTGCTATGCATGTAAGCAAAAACGATAAGGAAAACTTGTTTAAAAACATCAAACATAATTTACCAACCAGCCTGGCGACTAAAATTAAGAAGAAGGATTGAAAGCTTGAGCTTAATTTATAGCGACTAGAATTTTTCACTGGCGACCAAACTTGAACAGTTGGTGGCCAAATGGCCACTAAGGAAAAAAAATAAACTTGGATGGTTGCATGGTACAAATTGGGCAATGGGTATCAGACAGTACACTGTCTGATTTTAAAGTGTCGCCCAATTTTATGGAGCAAATGAACAAAGTCACCTTTCAGGTCTAACTTTTTAATCAAATCACAACGTTTAAAAAATTTCAGGAACCAATCAACTTACATTTATTTCAACTGCAATTACACCATGATTATCACTGTAGGTTTTTTCCTTTTTACCACGAAATGAAATTGATCAGAGGGTAATAATAAATAACCCCCTTTCTGGCTTACTGGTATATCAAAATTGGAGTCTAATGCCCTTGGCTGAAGATTGTCCTCATAATTTCACAGTAAGTTGCTTCTCTGCTAACTATTCATTTTTTTGACAATCTTTACAGACAAGCCTCGGGCATTATCCTCCAATATACCAACCACCTGAAGGCGTTTATGTTCTTAATATCTTCACCCTGAAGATGACTGACTAGTTGAAAAAGATTTTTTTATTTGCAAAATATACGAAAAATGATAATTGACTAACTATCATTAAACCTTGTTCAAGAAATAGAAAACATGTCCCATGTTTCTATCACGTTGTAGAAACACGAGTGGAAGTTTGGGAGAACGAGAAATGCTGTGGGAACACAAGCTGATACGCGAGTGTTTCCACAACTTTTTCAAGTTCTCCCAAACTTTCATGAGTGTTTCTATTTAACAAATAGATTCCATTTTGCCGTGCGTCTGTTCAGTTATAGATCACAGATGACGTCAAAATGTGGTAAGAACAAAAAAGTGGCCCACGAGCCGCTAGGCGAGTGGGTCACTGATGTTCTTACCACATTTTGACGTCTTCTGTGATCTATAACTGAACAGACGCACAAGGCAAAATGGAATCTATTTGTTTTATACAATAACAAGACTTCTGCACACTTCAGTATCGCTATAGCGCCGGTGAGCCTCGGTTGCAGTTGTTTTCATTTCGAGATAGTTTTCCGTAATCACGAAGCACTGTTAAACAGATTTTAAAATATGCAATACGAAGGAAAAATGAAATGTCAACAAAAGAAACTGACCTTTATTCCATTTGCACTCTGCAAGCTTTAACTAAAAAAGCGTTTAACGGCGTTAAACTGCCATTCATGGATTTCCCGTAGCCTCTTCAAACTGCTTGAGCATCGGACAAACACTTGCAGCATTCGATAAATATTTTTCAAGTCAGTCACTGTCTACTTTAAGCTTGTTTAGCCCAGTTAAATGTCTCGAAAGGTGTAGAGTATTTGGCGGATTGTTCCTCGATGTAGATTTATAATTAAGCTGAATTTTCTCTTGTTGTTTTCGCTGCAAGTTTTGAATAACTTTGCCGAGAAGACTGACTTGGACTATGAACTCTGATCACGCGCGCGAGTCACACCACGCAGTGACGTCATCTGTACATCTGTACTCTAATAGATGACAGGCATCAGCCAATCACAATGCGCGCGGTAACTCGGTTGTTGTATAAAACTCGATAGAAACACGGAAAACATGTTCTCTATCTCTTTTAGAAAACACTGTGAGGAAAAAGAATTAGCTCCCTTGTTTATTTTGATCATCAAAATTTTAAATTCTCTTTGCTCGTGCCATCATTACACCAACAGCTCCAGCTAGTTTTGTGTTTCTATCGAAGTACGGCTTTTATTGTGCGCTTTCTTACAGGCTGTTAAATTTATATCAGCATGAAAGCTGTGAAGAAAATTTGTCCACACAAATTTGCCTGAATTGTATATTTATTTTATTTTTAACACTGTATTATGAACATAGTGTCACAAACCTTGTGATGTTCACCTGAAAGACTGTCTAAAGCATTACCGCATATCCCTCGGAGATACTTTATGGCACAGTTTATCACATCTTCATCAATCTTGAATTATTGAAATAATAATTAAGGACCAAACAATTGCAGACGGAAATAATGTGAACTGTTACTTAAAAAAGTATTTCGTTTAAGTTACAATGAAATTTAAAAAAATTAAAAGTTTAACAAACCTGGATTACTCAAAGGATACATCAACCATTGTCACAAACTTAGGGGAGTACTGCAAGAGTTCATTCAGAATTCCACCATCTCCTCCTCCAAGAATGAGAATTGTTTTGTCCTTAAAATCTTCTCTTCCACTTCCTGTAATTGTCTTGGTATAAATAAAGTCACTTTCAGCAAGATCTAAAGGAACAAACCATAAACATCATCAGACAAATGGCTGGCCAAAGTTATCATTAACAGTACAGTGCCAACTGAATATTTTACTTAGCTCCAAACTAGTTTCCAGACAGGCATAACAAATCTTTCACATATTCATTACAAGACTAGTTACATGCAAGAATCCCAAATTGCAGCAGGATTGTGTTGTTCCAGAAAATGTCCATACCCCTCCCAGGGAAGGTTTTGAGTTTGAATCCCGCCCCCCCCCCCCCCTTATCTTTTTATATGAGACCTACCACCCCCTCAGAATTTCCATTGATCTTCAATGGGCTGGGTACAGATATTTTCTGGAACTGTACATTACCAGTTGGCTATTAACAATTGCATGACAGAGGAGTTGAACTAAGGAATTACAAGACAAGAGCATGCTAAATCACTTGCCCATACAGCCTCCATAAGAAAACCATTGACAATTACTGAACACACAGTGTAATCAACTTATACCTGAATAAATGAGACACAATGGACATTGTAAATAATTTGTGAGTGATGTCAGGTACTTACTAATGTCATTATCTAGAATAAGCACATTTCCAAACTGTGCTGAGTGAAGAACTTTTATATTTTGGTGAGGGGAATTGGTTTCATATATTAATCTAAACCAAAATAAAAAGAAACAAATATGATTCAAATCAAATTATTAAATTACTAAAAGTAATAAAAATTAATGATAAATTATTTACATAATTTTAAACTGTATTTATTTATTTTATAACACACTTGGGACTAAAAGGCAGACTAAATTAACTAGACTGGCAAAACCTATACAGCCCAGGCTTCAAGCAAACTCGGACCCTGTTTCAGTGGCTTTCATGCAAGTGTCTTGAGTTATTTGCTTATTTACTCTTGGCTCATAACTTATTGGCTTGCTGCCCACATTAGACGCTAAGTTGTCAGATTGCTTTGTGCAATGTAGAAAACAATATTATCCAGACATTCATGGAGCTAAAAAAAGTCCTGTTTGGATGCCAGGGACGAGTAGATTTTCCTCCTGGACAGTCAAGTAACTTTTCATGCTCAATTGCTTGATGGGCAAGTGAACAATCCAATCAAATCTCTCCTATGGGTAGTTCACTTCATTTGAGAAAATGTAATCTCTATATACACTCACAGACATCTTCATGGTAGTTCATTGAACAGACACTCTCTGTTATGGTGTCTAATCTGTATTAAAGAGGGTTGAATGTTCCACAAAAGCTAGATACGTAGTATCAGTCTTCATAACTTCTTTTAATTACATACCTGTCAAAGTCGTACTGAATCAGAAGATCATCTACTGTGGGATAATAAGTGTTGACATCTGCACCTCGATTTATTGGCGGCAAATGTAATGACTTCACGGGCAAAAGCACGTCACAAATCTCCTTTTCTAAACTTTTTAACTGCTAAACTTGCCAAAGGAAAAGAAAGTCATTAATTAACATAAATACACACATTATGCAGCCATGTATACATACATACAGGCATATGGCATATCCCAAATGTACTTATGTCAGTAATATCCCAAATTCTCAAACCACAAAATGAAATAAAATTGATTTAATGCACACATGCATGACTGTAATGTACACGCAAATCATGTACATGTACATAATTGTGTACATAAATTAATTAATAATTATGAAGGTAAAAATTAACTATGCACAGTGAATCCTGATTGATTGAACCTCTAAGGGCAACAAAAATTGATTTGAAAAAGTGGAAGTTTGAGAAATCAGGGGAAACATTGCAGTATTTGCATGACTGTCTGAGTGAAGCAAATCTGGAGGTTTGAAAAATGAAGGGTTCAAGAAATTGGGATCCTAATGTATACTGTAAGTGATAAAATTAAAGATGTCCAATGCCCGATTCCTGGCGTATAAGTATTCAGTATTACCAAGTCTTTTTTGTTGAATACAATTTCCATGATTCCCTGCAGGCGTGTCTCATAGAAGGAATTGGCCAACAATCCACAAATATATGCAACAGCCATGTAACCAAAGATGGGGTGGGGGATGCATAGAATAATAATTTTTATTTTGTGCAATTATAAAACCTTACATCTTTAGTAACTGCTAACTCTTCTCCAGATTTTTCTTTTCCATACTGCATTACATCCAAAGTAACCAAACCTGAAGGGAAACTTCTAAGAGTCCAGTGTCTGTGAAAACAATCATTCAGCACATTTTTGAGGGACCTGATTCTTCACCCTTTCAAGTGAAGCCACCAGCCATTAGGCGACTGGTTCATAATTTGGCTTTTGACAGCCCCCTGTCCCTTGACATTTTCAATGACCTTTCTTTTGTGGGTATGTATGGATTGGTATTGCCTGGAACCACACAAATTAAGTTCTATGAAAAGGTCACCAATGTCCAGTTCCCTCTGAAATGGACAGGCAAGCCCATCTGTAGTGCAGTCAAACCATGACTACACTGCACTCACACCGCGGTGTTGGACACTTGCAGACTGCAGACTATGGTTGCTTTTTCAGCTGTTTTCAGAGCAAAATAGTGCTGCCCCAAACAGCCAAAGAACAGCTTGCCGCAAACAGACTGCAGTAAAGGCTAACCACAAGCAGACCGTAGTACAGTCTGCAAATGTCATACACTGGTCACATTGCATAGGGTACTCTGGGTACTGGACATAGTATTTACTAGAGGGTACAACTTTTATGGTTGAAATATCATTATCAAAACCTACTGCAACCAGAAGGATAGTTTGATCCATAATAAGGGCAAAGATATTGCCTTACAACCCAAATGTTTGAGACTGTATTAAGCTAACTAGAAAAAAGTTCCAAAGTTTTTATCAAAATTACCCGCCATCCTTTCCAATAAAGATAAACAAACAACTCTTTCCGTCTTCCAGCTCAGTGGAAACTAGAGGACCTCTGGTGTGATATTTTCTCAAAATTTCAAACAATTGACACCTCAAAGCATCGTTTCTCAGGTCTGTTTCCGGAGCTTGGAAATCAAAAATGCTGTGCCTTACCACCATGCTTTCAGCCAAAGCACCGGTCGATCGCCTTCGAGACGAACGCGAACAATTATCGATAAGCCGAACGATAACCGACTGCTCCCGATGTGGCTCATCTCCAGGACATACGCGGATGTCCTGGTTACGAGGCGGGGTAAATTGCAGCTCGAATCCGAAAACGTGTTATTATTTTGGGTATGAATGAGTACTGTTTTGCAAAAAATGCCCGAACTTTTAGACTCTAAAGAAGAAAAAGAAACGCGGAGGAAACGCAAAGACTCCAAACCAACTGGGAAATGCAGTGTTTCCACAGAGAATGGAGAACTTACGAATGGACTACAGACGCCAGAAGAAAAACCCCCTTTGAGTCACGACTTTGGTCCTCAGCTCAAAATTATCAAAATGAACGACCAAGTTCGAGAACTACAGACAATTTTGAGAGACAAGTAGGTTCTTTGGTTTTCGTTTTTAGCTTTACGCTGCGCAATAATTACCAGCTAGCCTTGTGCAAATTTAATATAATTTGAATGAAATTGGGTTTGTCACGTACAGTGTGAAAATCTTTTAATAAGCTTATCATTTTAACTAGTGGTACCTATCGGTAGAAGTGCCAACGAGTACAACAAGAGAGAAGGGTTGTGAGGATAATAAATTTATTGTAAATGTTTGACTAAAAGTACACTTTATGATGTGGGTGTGATCAATGTACATTGCATGTATTCGTTGCGGAATGTTTGTGGAATAAACTGATGCAATTTGGTGAAGGCCTAATGAAGGAGTTCTAAAATGATACTAAAGTAGTGAGAAACCTTGTGAAATCCATGTAATTTGAGGGTTGCAAGCCATTGCAGTTCTATGCCGCTATTTTGGAAAGGTGTCAGCTGTTTTTAAGTCCATTAGACCTTAAATCAAAGTGGCTGTGAGCCACTGAAACTCGGAAAATATATAGCCTTTGTTTACTTCATATATAGTAACACAAATAAAGGCTGCATTTTACCCAACCCCCTACCCGCTTCACAAGACTAATTGATTACTAAATTTAATATTAAAGACTCTCTGTCGACTGCGAGTGTTTGTTATTGTTTTGATTCTGGCAATGAAGAAAATCGTTCGAAAATCAAAAAGATTTAGGGCATTCGCGGCCTAAAATAAAATATACCGGTAGAAACAGGTATAAAATGTTTACTTTCGAGGTCATCCAGCTAAGAAATACTTTATTTTGAAATTATGACCTCGCGTCGTGGGGCGCGAGCTACAATTACAATTACAAGCTCCTGTCGCCATACGCGTCATTGGTCGTCATTTGAAACAACTCCATAAAATAAATTTCCTTTTTATTTGCTTTTAGAAGCACATATACAGAGTATATATATACAGTACTTAGTGCTCTTAAAATACAAGATGTAGAACTAGAGCAATGAACATTTCGTGGCGATTTCCATACCGCGGTTTGGAATTCCTGCGGAGATTGTTTAGTAGTAATATCGGAGTCTATCAAATACCACCTCGGGCGCACCCACCTAATTTCACCTCTTTCCTAAGGTTAACACTAAGGATTTTCAACTTACCTCGCTCACAAAGCTCGCTCGGTAAGTTAAAAACTTAGTGTTAACCTTAGGAAAGAGGCAAAGGTGGGTGCTACTCGGAAGTATTTGATAGACTCCGATATTACTACTCGCAAGAGAAGGATAAAAGGATGCCCATTTAGAGGGATGCAACATAAATGTACAAACAAATGGGACGAGGAAGAAAAGGACTTCTCTGCCAAAGTCGGAGAAAAACCAAAATATTTAAAAACGGCCTGACAACGCCGCACGCAATATTTATCGCAGAACCAGAAAACGGAGTAGCAAAAGAGGAGCCAATAAACATATCAGAACAGCTGCTCGCAACAATGAAAAAAATGAGCCCACAAGATCTGAAGAACGAGCTAATAACGGAGCAAGAAGAAGTGGAAGAAGTGGACCCAAACGAGCAGGAAGAGTTTGATTTGACGGGCGCAGGAGAGCCAGTTTACGAAACGCCAATAATAACTTCAAACCTCTGCGGCAGAATAATGGCAAACGAGTTCAGCGAAGCACAGGTGGAGTACATATTGAGAAAAGCATTGAACGCTTAATCGGCGAACTGTCCACAATAGCTTCAACAGCTTGAGCCACAATATGTCTGACATCAGTGGCCCAAGAGGGGGAAGAGAGCTCTTTGACGGCCCAGATGACAGCGTGAAACAGAACAATCATGGTATATAACCATGTTTTTTTTTTTTTGCAATTAGAGCTAACCAAAGAAGTTGAAAGCAATGGCAGAAGCGGCAGCAATACAAGAATTGGCAGCCGGGCGAAAAAGGTCTTTAATAAAAAAGTTGCAATTGGAGCTTATGAAAAAGCTGGAAGAGGACATAAAAAAGCACCAAGAATCGGAGTACATAGAGATCGACGGAATAAAAATTAAGAAATGTCTGACGCAGCGTATCCCTGCCACGAAGGAAGAGTTGGAAAAATACCAGCAGGATAAAAAGGCCTACGGCAACAAAAAACGAATCAGCTTCATTGACAAAGTATTTTTCGAAGACGGCGCGCTAAAAGCAGATTTGCCAAAGGAGAAGAAAAGTTGTGCAATCAACCTAAAAGAAATGGACAAAAGCAGGAACCAAACCAGCTTCATAGATAAAGTATTCTTCGAAGACGGTGCACTGCAATTAGAGAAACGCGGCATAAGGAAATAAACATGGATACATTAGAACTGATACAAGCACTTCCACAAGAACTTCGAGAAAAAATCTGCAACGAGTATATTGTAATAAAACTCTGGCAGCGCAAAATGCTTGGCTGGGACGATGTCAGAAAAGAGATCAATAAAGGGTATACTTCAATGAAGCTCAAACAGCGTAAAACTCTCGGCTGGGATGAAGTTCATGCTGCAATTTATGAAGCACCATTTTGTGATCGCAATAAACAAATTGTAAGGGTCTTGTTCTGTTATAAATGTGACAGAAGCAGTTGTTCGCGAAATGGTCTCTGTAATCTGTGCATTAGAAATGGATTCAGACACTATCTCGGCTATCCTATTTTTGATGAAAATGATTATGATGAGTGCTTCAAGAGATCTTTCTCCTCGAAATGGAGAGGAGTATGACCCATGCTTCGAAAATGGATAACAATCAACAGCAGAGTGTGGAGCTACACCCATTAGCGTTCTTTACTCAAAATAAGTCCCAGCCGCTTTTTCAAGAAAACTGATTTTGTGGAATTCTTTCTCATACAGATTATAAAATTTGTTGGAAAACCCTATTCTTTGCACTTTATATGGTAAATTGATGAAGACACGATATGCTCGATATGTTTCAGGTACGGTTGTTACATTTATATGTCCACCTTGACATATGACGACTTTATAAGTATTACCCTGTTTACAAAACCACAAGAAAAGATGTTTATTTCGATAAGCCGAAAGGATGGATTCTTCTTCTTTTTTTGTTGTTGTTGTTAGCATAAATTTGTCATTTCTCATCACGACATACGGTTTGTAAAATACAGTAAAGCCATTACCGACTTCCAATCCCAAACCAATATAGTATTTTTGTCCAGTCAAACTGGCATCATGTAAAAAACTCACGAATAATGTAAAGTCATCATTTTTTTCTATAGTATTATCAAGTCGAATATGAGATCCATTAACACTAAAACCATCTTTTACATCAAAGTCAGACAAAGAAACTGTATTTTTTAGCATTAATTTACCCCCGACTGACTCAATATTTGAACCATAACTGTTTTTCATATCAAACGAATCAGGATTCTGTAAATCAAAAAAGTACTCAAATATTGTTTCGTAATAGCTTTTATTTTGCTTTAAATTAATCTGTTTTTGAAGTATGGAGGATTTGCCATTCAAAAGATTGGTTGCCTGTTTGAGATTGACAGCTGCTGTGTCTCTGTCAGCATTTTTCACACCAATTATCAGATTGTCATTCATGTTAATATCTTTTTTGAAAATTATTTCATCATTTTCTATTTCGTACCCTCGATCATAATTTTTCAACGAAAAGCCGTTTAGATCTAAATCCGTTTGTAGAGTAAAATCACCGTCATCGAGAACAAAAGCCTGATCGTAAACAGTTCCGTCTACATCTGTTTGATAACCCTTTACCCCATAAATAATCAAAGCAGCCTTTTCAAGTGGCGAAGAGCCATCATAACCCGAATTTGAAATATCGAGATAGATAGCGTCATCACTGTCTTTGTATTTGTGCGTGTTAATAATGGTGCGCGAATACTTGGGGCTGTGACTGTTGAAGTGCTTGGTATGGTAATTAAGAGTATCAACCGGGTTAGGGGTTGAAGCACTTATAAACCAATTAGTATCAACTTTTGGGATAAAGAACTCGACACATATAGTGTACTCTCCTTCAGCCAGAGGTTTTTTATTCAACTTTAAACGTGAGTTGAAAGAATTGACACCAGTTCTTACGAGATTGAAAGTATAAGCTTTTTTATTCACACTGTGAAGGTTGGATGTAAAGTCTTCTAACGTAACAGAAGTAACATTGTTTACAGCTGTCACGCCCGACCCTCGCTCCAAATAGGCTAAGGCATTCTTTTTATGTGAGTGTCCTGCTGAAATAGAATTTGAGCCCACATATTTTTTCATTGAACCAAGATTTACAGCATCCTGATCACCCGTAGGATTTGCAAGCTGCTTTATCGCATGGTCTTTCATGAGAATATCTCCAGTAATATTAACGGTTGATACATCCCCTCTATCACCCTTATCACCTTTCGCACCTTTTGGTCCAATAGCGCCTTTCGAACCCGCAGGTCCAGTTGCTCCAGTGGGTCCCGCAGGTCCTGTAGCTCCAGTTGGTCCGGTCGGCCCAGTAGCTCCCGCGGGTCCAGCAGGTCCGGTTTGCCCTTGTGGACCTCTTTTACCTTTTAATCCTTTTTCTCCAGCATCACCTTTATCTCCTTTAGGACCTTGTGGGCCAGTATCGCCCTTATCCCCTTTTTCACCTTTAGGGCCACGCGCTCCAGTTGCGCCAGTTGGACCAGCAGGACCAGCAGGGCCAGCTTGCCCTCGGATTGAAGTAGACTCTTCATGTGTTTGAGTTGCACCCGTCGCACCGTTAAGAAACCCCATCTCTATATATTTTCGTCAAAATTTTTTAGAGTTTGTTTTTTTGGTTTGTCGTGGTATAAAAAAGAATATTTAGCATCGGTAGCCCTTTCAAGCAGCTCTCTGTCAATTCCCAATTCATCAGCAATGCGGTTATTCTCTCTGGGAAGAAAGTTGAAAATGCAAAAGTGGCTACAATTATCTCGGATGTTTTTGGGGACCTTAAAATAGCTTTGAGAAAGATAAATGACGCTGCAATTGCGGTGGCGACCGTTGATAAAATAATCGATAATGTCGTTTTGGTTGCTTTCACAAACCATGTCATCGAAAATTACAATCTTTTGATTGTCAGTGGACAGCGTTTCCAAAGGGATAACATCGTTGGCGGCTTCAATAACATTATAGTCAGCCACAGGATTGACTCTTGTGTCGAAATCATCAAGCATATATTGGTACTTGTCTTGATGCAGGTTCTTAGCGCAAAGGTAAATTTTGTCGTAGACCAACAGCCTGTAAAGCATATGCATGAGAATATTTGTCTTACCAGAGTTGCTTGGCCCGCAAATAAGCATCCGAAAGGTATCTGCTGGCATACAAGGGTGGCCTTGTTTGTAATTACTTTTTGTAGTCAAACTGGGGTCGTAATTGGGAATTTTCATTTTTTTTTTTTTTTGTTATATATACGGCAAAAATATGTCCATGAAGAAGTGGCAAAAACTTGTCAGCGAAAAGGCTGAAGTTGAGCAGCAGAACGACAAAATCCTCGCGGTGATAAAAAATACCAAAATCAATAAAGGGTTTGGCCAGCTATCAGGTGAGGATTTGTTCAAACCTATCACATCGCGGCTTGACAAACTCCAAGTAGGGGATAGCAACACAGCTGCTGAGCCAAACGAAGAAATCCCAGACTATGGTATGGATGAGTTTGATTTAAACAACCCCTTCGACGGAGATTTTAGACCGGATGCGGAAACTCCACCACCATCACCATTACCAACACCACCACCATCACCACCACCACTACCACCATCACCACCCCCATCATACTACACATCATCACCACCACCATCACCGTTACCACCTTTGGCCGAAGAGGAAGAAATGGAAGAAGAGCAACCAAGTACAAGTGGGGTAAAACCCCAACCAAGTAAATGGGGACCACCAAAAGAACCAGTTATCAGGGGATCAGAGTCGGTTGACCTGCAGACACTGAGCAGCATGTTAACAAAAAATAAAGACAATCCGAACTATGTTGTAAAAAGCAAAAAATCAAAATTCTATGGCTACACATTGGAAGACATAAAAAGTGCAAGAAATGAAATTCTTGCCAGGAGACAAGGGAAGTTTATGCCCCCCGCCGATTGGATGCCCCCTCCACCTGATGAGGATGAACTTGAAAGAGAAATGGAAGGAAGCGGAAGTGTTGATCCAAACGCTTTGGTTGAAAGGCTACACTTAAGCTTGGCGTCTATACAGGCGGGCAACACTTCACTGAAGCTGAAAAAACAGGTCAAGCAGATGTTGGGGTTGCTGGTAAAGCTAAAGGAAATAACACAAAAAGAAGCCCACAAAATTTTGGGAAGTATTATATAAGCAACATGACAACCCATTTTCATTTCAACCTGTTGCTCGACTCGCAGCTGGCCAAACAAAACAACGCCAACAGCAAGTCACATGACTTCACAATTAACTTTGACCCACCAATCGCTTTAGATCCCACCAAATCATACAAGGCGGCGTTAAATGAGCTGGTATCTATGTCTTATTCGTGGTACAACATCGAGAAACTGTACAACAACAACAAATTCAAATGGCGGAAAAAAACAGAGAACTGGAAAACCGTGACAATTCCGGATGGAATGTATGATTACAACGGTCTCAACACCACCATTCAGGCGCAAATCGGAAGAGTGGATCCCAAGGATGAAAAATCCAAGTTTATTTTTCAGCTGTATTTTCACACCACAACGTATCGGGCGGTCATTCTGTTGCAGGACGGCTACGAGCTTGACCTAACCGAAGGTGAATTTGCGCCGTTGCTGGGTTTTTACAAGAAAACAATAGACAGAACGAACAACAGGAGCGACGAAGTACCAAATATAACAAGAGGCGTCGACTGGATCTATATCCATTGCGATCTCATCACAAGGGCAGTGGACAACATCGGGGGTGACGTTATGTTCTCTTTTTCAACCGCTGAACTCACCGTCAGCTACCCCTTTTCAAAAGAGCCCCGCCGCCTCCTGTGGCACCGGGTGAACAAAAACAGAATCAATGCGATAAATATCAAAATCACGGACGGGCGCAACAACATTATAGATCTGAATGACCAAGACGTGGCTTTAAGTATCATCATTGAAGAAGAAACACCTAAGCGCATCTGAATGACCAAGACGCGGCTTTAAGTATCATCATTGAAGAAGAAACACCTAAGCGCATCTGAAAATAATTTACACATAAATATAATAATGAATCATCCGAGCGAGTGGGCGAGATATTACGACCCCCCAAACGGAACATATAGATACAGACACAAAGGTACGGGGGTTGTAAGAGACACGCTGATGAATATAGGAAAGCGGTTCAAAAAGAAGGTCACCCGTCAGACGTTGGAGAAGGCTGTAAATGAAGCCTCGAAGCAAATGCTGAAAAAAGCCGCAGAAAAAGCAGAAGAAAAAGCGGCTGACAAGATACAGGCGGTTTTGCGAAATAGCAACTCAGTTGCTGTTCCACGCCCCCAGGGTAAAAAGACTCCAAGTGTAAAACCAAAGAGTAAAAAGACCCCAAGTGTAAAACCAAAGAGTAAAAAGACCCCACCACAGAAACTTAGTACCGAGTCGAAACAGAAACTGAAGAAGATGCTAAACCCTGGGGTAGCAACTCAGTTAAGCGGGGATTCACGGAAAAAGTTGCAACAGATTTTAAACGCGGGTCGGGCTGCAAGGTTGAAAGTAAACCAATTGATAGCAGAAAATTAAAATAATTTTTTAAAAAGATATATAAGGATTAGAATCACACTGAACAGAAATTAAAAAAATATATAAGGATTAGATTCACACTGCGAAGGTAGGATGTTCAGAAGCCACAGGCATTTGGAAAAAACAGAGTATGTTCGTATCATGTTAGACAAACCGATCACTATCCCGGGAAACAATCAGCACCAGGTAAAGACAAACTATAAATTCACACTCACCGACCGAGACAACTGGTATGACTGGTATAACGCCTACATCCGGGCTGATTTCACTTTCGAGGCAACCGCAAATGGTGCGCTAGTTGCAGCAGACACCCGAGCGGCGCCCATTAACGGCTCGTTTTCATTGATAAACAAACTTGTGTTGAAATCAGCAGGCAAAAACATTTACAACGTAGACAACATTCACAAGCTCATATTTATCAAAAACTTGTTGGACTTTTCAGATGACTATGCGAGGAGCGCGGCAAAAAATCAGTTTTGGTATTTGGACACAACGAAGAGCGATGTAACAGCCGCCGCTGCCACCAACCAAGGAAGCAGAGCAAGGGGCTTGCTTGCCCTCGGCGACCCCCAAAAAACGGTTGAAACCCTCATTCCGCTTAACAGGTACTCATTCTTCGAAGAGCTGAATGACAAGCTTCTCCCCCCCATGCAGATTGAGCTTGAAATTGAGCTACAATCGGATGCAGAGCTGATTTGGCAAAGCGATGGCACCGATCGCAGAATAGTGGTGAGAAACTTCGAGCTGTGGGTTCCATTGCTGCGTTTTACCAGCGAAGGGCAGAAGCTCGCGAACGAAAACTTTTTGAAACCTCAGAAATGGACGTACCTGAATGAAATGATCCAACCCAGCAGTAGCCGGCGTGACGCTTTTGGACAGTGGCAGATAAATCCCGGTATAAAGGATGCCAAACATGTTTTCATTTTTATTCAACGGTCGGCGAAGAAGGACGCCTTGACTCAAAACCCCTACTTCTTTGACACCTTTGACATTGATGCCGACAATTCAGCCAAGCTAGCGACCTGCCGGCTGCAGTACGGCTCTTCACAGTTCTATCCAGAGCTGGACTACGACGAAAACTTCAAACTGCGCATTCTCAATGACTTGATGAACTACCGGTACCGCAAAAACGACTACAACACCGGTGTCCAGCTTCAGCCCAACAACTTCGAGACGCTGTACCCAATAGTCTATTTTGACTTACGCGAAAACAAGGATAACATGACCAACGACCCGAAGCAGATGGTTTTCCACTACAGGCTCAACGAGGCGGCCAACGCGCACGACTACACCATTTATGCAGGAATTTTGTACGAGTCCGAATTTGCTCTCAGGCAGGTGGGTAATGAGTTGGTTATGGGTTAATGACTCAGAATTTATTTAGCATAACAAAAGTTAATTTTGTAGCAAATGAAAGTAAAATAATTTTGTATGAAATATAAGAGATGACGACTTACTATCCGCACAAGATTTCACTTTCAGATGGGCAGAAGGTAAACCTCGCGCGGGCCTTTGGGCGAGGAGAAGCAGTTACACTCAGATTTAAAAACGAAGCTATAACCGGTGGTAGCGACACTTTGCACTTGACCGCCAGGCAGATCAAAAAAATAGAGCGCGCTATCAAAAACAAAACGGGTGTGGACATAGACATGAGCAAGACACAAATCAGACGTGTGCGCAACGCTATCAAAGTGGACAACGCTAACAAAAAGACACAAATCAAACGTGTGCACAAGCTGGCGAATGGTGCAGGCATGCAGGTAAAACCTCCAACAGGTGGAAAGGGAATGCGCATCAACCCTCCACCATATATGCGCCCTCCACCATTTATTGGTTCTTGGGGTGACCAAAAAAAAGCCCGCCTTCGTTGATGTCCCCTTAACTGATTATGACTTGCAGCGATGGTGCCAATACTTGAAAATCCCCATCAAAGGAATATTTGCGAGAGACGAGTGGGGTGAACCCCACACCCCAAAGCGGGTGAAAAACCACTCCCCTTGTATAATCAACATGGATGATCTTGGAGGGCCAGGCACCCATTGGGTATGCTGCTGGGATGGAACTGAATATTTTGACTCTTTTGGTTTACCTCCACCCGCAGAATGGGAAATTGAGTTGATTCTTGATGGTAAACAGACCTTTCTTCGGAATGACAACCAGCTTCAGGAGGAATTCAGTGTGCGCTGCGGCTATTACTGTTTGCTTTTCCTAAATGAGCGTAACAAAGGACGGTCGTTTCGAGATATTTTGAGTATGTTTTCAAAAAATACACACACCAACGAGGCCGTGGTGAAGGATTATTTTACACATAATGTAAGTGGGTATCAACCTCAAACAAATTAAGACCAAAAGATATGATACCGCGAAATAAGGTGCAGTGAAATTTTGCTAGTTATATAGGATGGATGTTTACTGTGTGAAAGAAAAGCGCTTCACACCCAATGTGGAGGGAAGTGAAAAAATCACTACCACAAAAAACGGCAGAAAACTGCTTAAAGTAAAATGCGCCAGCTGCGGCATTACCAAGACAAGGTTTATAAGTGACAAAACGCAAAGTGGTGCTGCTCAAGAAGGAGGTAATATTTTTGATCCGATATTTAAGTGGACCAGAAGGGGTTTACCCAAAAAGAAGAGAGAAGAACTTGCACGCGCTGAAAAAAGATTATTCGGTGGCGGAGTTTTTGATACAGTTGGAAATACAGCAGCTGAAGCTTTCTTTGAGTACGGTGTTCCTTATTTAGCAAAGCAAGGGGTGAAACAAGGAAGATACTTTGCAAGCGAGTTTCTGAGACAACCAGAGTATCAGAAGAAGTTAGCCAATAAAGCCAAACCAATCGCGAGAAAAGCTGTTAATTACACAATTGATGCTTTGTCTGGGGATTTGTTGACTAAAGCCTCGAACAGATTAAGACCAAAAGATATGATACCCGGAAATAAGTTGAAAGGTGGGTGTCACACAGTGGCCCACAGTTGAAATGATTTTTGCTTATTATATAGGAAGGATGGAGGTATACTGCGTGAAGGAAAAGCGTTTCACACCAAATGTGTCAGGAAGTAAAACATTTACAACCGCAAAAAATGGTAGAAGGCTGCTTAAAGTAAAATGCGCAAGTTGTGGCATTACCAAGACACGATTCATAAGTGACAAAACGCAAAGTGGTGCTAAAAATAAAACGCAAAGTGGCGGTAATTATGATATGAGAATTTATGCGGGTAATCGCGTAGATGACCCAACAAACCCTCTTTACCAACGTGGTGGGGGGTTTGATTTGCATAAAGCCATCGGCAAGCTGCCTAAGCCAAAAAAGGGGTGGACGCTTCCTGGTCATAACTATACAGGGCCGTACAATCCCCTTGAAAAACAGCTTTCTTACGACCCCAAGACGGGAAAGATCTTGAAGATTTATCAGCAACCCACAGGCGCCACGGACGCAGTTGCAATGCAGCATGACGTTGATTATGCCGTCTGTGCGGGGAAGAAAAATGAAAAAGGCTGCAAACACGCTGCTGACAAAAAAATGGTAAAGGCGCTTGACGCTATTCCCAAAAATAAACGGCAATGGGGTCATGCCGCGGCCCGAAATGCAATCAGCTCGAAACAAAAAGTGGGTTTGGGTGTCGGTGAAACGATCAATAAAAATATTGGTGAAAAGATTCCAGGCTTTCAACCGGCTCAAGATGTGGCTGCTGCAATCATGGCTGTCACAGGTGGTGATAAGGATTTGTTTAAAAAGTATTGGAGTGGTGCCATCGCAAAAGGTGCCTTCAACAAGAAAACCGGTCTGTTCAGCAAAAAGTTTTGGACACACCCTACCAGAGTAACCGAACCGTGTAACCAAATAATTTACGACAAGAAAACCGGAAAATATCGCAACACCTATTGCGACTAACCCACTCTCCAAACTCAAAATATTTTTAACACATATATAGAAATGGATTCCGCAACAAAATTCCGGCGGGATGAAATAGAAATGATAAAGAAAAATCTTGAAAACCAGTTGGCGCATTACTACCAAACCTCAGCCAAGTTTAAACGGTGGCACACGCGGTGTCAAACAGTATGTGCGTTAACAGGCGGAGTTGCTACCATTCTTACAGGCTCTGGGTTGGCCGCTTCTCTTTCTGTGGTTGGTGTTGTTGTTGGCGCCCCTTTAATCGCAACGGCCACCTTGTTTTCATTGGTGTCAACCTCCTCCATCGTCACCGTCAAATTTTTCCTGCGTAAAGCGAAAAAACACGAAAAAATACAGACTTTGGCTGAAGCTACGCTGAGCTCAATCAACTCTCTCATATCGTCCGCTCTTGAAGATGGTAAAATCTCAGACAGTGAGTACCAAGATATTATCAAAAAGTACAACAGCTTTACTACTGCAAAGACAAAACTGCGTTTTTCAAACCACACTGACGGCGGGGTAAAGGTTAACAAAACATCAAAGACAACTTCTGTTTAATGGTGGGAAAACTGATACCTGTAATAAATAATTTGTTTTAACATTTCTTCTCTCCACCATTCGTTGAAACTTTTTTCGGCTTTATTTCTGGTTTGTACCATCTTCGGCAATCTTTTCGTGAGCTTTCCCAGTATTGCATTTTTCGCCGGCCAATCTCTTGTTGAGACCTTTTGAAAATAGTTGTATAAAAAACAAACGTAGTTACACGACCCGGGGTAGCAACTCAGTTGCTGATGCCGCTTGAATCGGTGAATGACATTACCCAAAAAGGTCAGCCCCATATTGTCACCAACCTGATCTACAGAAATGCCGGTTTTTTTTAGTACCGCAAGTAAATACCATAATTTGAGGCGGTGTCTCATCTCTTCATGGGGCTCATCTGGCAGATAGCAACTGAGTTGCTGATCCCGTGGATAAAAGTCGAGCTCGATTTCCGGTTTGATTTCTTTTATTTTCGCTTCCGCCTCTTTCACCCACATTTTGTCAAGCTCTTGGAGGCTTTGTTGTCCTCCGAACATCTTTGGAAAAGGGAAATCGAAACTCATTTTGTTGTCATGTATATATGATCGCGCATAATTATTTAAATGGATAAAAAATTGGAGCGGCGTTATTACAGCCCGCAGGGTTACTGGAAAGGCATTTCTGCCATTAAAAAATTAGCGGTCGCTGCGAAGGTTCCTGAAGTTATTGCCAAAGAATGGTTGTTCAAACAAGCGCTCTGGCAGATTTACCTCCCCGCTCCGCGTTACATTCCTCGCCTAAAATTCGACGTGCCTTCACCCAACAAAGTGCATCAGGCAGATCTTCTTTTTCTGCCACACGATAAAGTAGGCCGTAGCACTTACAAATACGCGCTTACCGTTGTTGATATTGCCAGCAGATTCAAAGAAGCTCAACCTTTAACTTCTAAAAACTCTGATGAGGTTGCCAAAGCTTTTAAGTCAATTTATACACGTGGACCTTTGAAATGGCCGCAGATGTTGCAAGTTGATCCTGGGCGTGAATTTATGGGCGCTGTTACGAAAGAAATGGAAAATCACAAAACTTCGATCAGACGTGGGCACCCTGAAATACATAGAGATCAAGCTATCGTCGAACGTTTCAATCGTACCCTGGCTGAGCGTTTGTTTGGGTATCAGTACGCCGTTGAAATGCGTTCGCCTGAGGGTTTGCGATCTACAGAGTGGGTCAAAAGATTACCCAAAGTTGTTTCTGCCCTGAACAACCAAGTCACTCGATTGATTGGTATGAAACCTGCTGCCGCAATCAAGAAAAAACATGTTTATGCGGAGCCATCAACTAAATATTTGAGACCTGTTGGAGAAAATGAAAAAAAGCTCCCCTCCATAGTTTTGGTTCGGTATTTGTACGAACCTGGTGAGCTTGAAGGTGGGACAAAAAGAGCCACCGATCCTATCTGGTCCTTGGGTGTCTTTAACCTTGAACGTTCTTTTACCAAACCTGATCAGCCCGTTCTCTACTATTTGCGCGGTGGCCCTAAGCGTGGTTTTGTACGTGAAGAACTGCTTGTTGTACCGCCGAATACACAATTACCTCCCACTAACGTCACCTAGGGTGTACCCGCTTATTCATGATACTCTATTGGTTCTGTATGTATTCCGTCAGGCAGTACCCAACGTTTGTCGTAATACGCGCTCAACCCCAGCTTTTCTTGCTCGTATGTTACCATATTTCCGTCTCGCATTCTGAATCCCCTGTTTGTTGCCATGTCTTTGCTTCCGTTCAGCGCTGCCTTGAAACGTTGCCAGTTTATTTCGTTTTGCCTCTTCGACATCCCCTTTGAGCTGAGTTTATTCTTCACCTCGTTTTTGTCTGTGTGGTGTTCTGCGTAATAACATTTTGAGCACAGCGCGATCATCCGCTCCCCCTCGAATTCTTTTTTGAACAGTCCTGCGTTCTTCCGCTCCACTTATCCCATGCCAGCCAGTTCTTTTTTTGCTCTTCAAATTCCACTTTCATCTCTGGCTTTACGATGTCTTCTAACTTTTTTCCTGAGATCGCCAGGTAGTTGCTGTCCGTGTCCATCTGGATCAGCTCGAAATCTTTCCTGTCCAAGTACCTGTCCAGGAAGTCGTAATAGAATTGCAACATCCGCAGCTTGGCCAGCTGATATACCGCGATCCCGATTTGAAACGGCCTTCTGATTGTTATCCGCGGCTTCCGGCTTTCTAATTCATACGCCTGCCCTATCTCATCTAGATCTTCGAAATACGCGCTTCTCAATGCCCGGTCTACCACTTTCTCATCCTTTGTGTAGATCACATTTGTTTGTCGCTCTAGCGCTTCGATCAGCTTCCCATACCCGCTGTTTCCCAGCAGTTTGAATATGTCCGCCAGCAGCGCTTTGCTTTTGTCCACATCCCCCGTTCGCCGCGCTTCTGTCACTTCTTTCACGAACCATTCGAAGATCTTTTTCGGTTTGTAATCGATTGTTCGGTACACCCTTTTGATCTCTGCCCCGTGGTTTATGTACCACTGCAGTAGCGGCTCGTACAGCAGTATCTTCTCCGCTGACAGTGTCCCCAGCAGCTTTTTGTTGCTTTCCACCACTTTTCTCCCCGTCGCTTTCATGTATTCTTTCATGTGTTCTGGCACCGCTTTGGCCGGTACCGCTTTTTTGTGAAAGAATGGACACATCTCTTCGAACTTTTGATGCAGATGCTCCGGGATTTCTATGTCCACTTCCGCGTAGCCGAACCAGCTTTTTTGTTTCAATCTTCGCGTGAAGTCTGCCGTTTCTTGCTCTATTTGCCAGGCTTCTAACTGTTCTGTTAAAGGGTCTGCTGCATGCGCGGTGTAGTGCTCCACTTTTTCTTTCCCGCAGGGCATAAAGTTCAGCATGGTTGATAGATACAGCGCGTTGGCGTCGTACCCCTGGATGTTTTCACACAATTTTGCGTGCGCTCCTGTTAAAACTTCTCCGTCCCTTGGGACAGGGTATTGATGCGACCTTATCCTCGTTTTGCCCGCCTCATGGTATCTTGTGAATACCAGGCTTGGTCCGCCTACCACCGCCCCTTTTAACATCTCATACGCTTCTTTACGTGGGGCGTATAGCTCCGCTTTGCGCTCTATTGCCCCTTTTAATAGATAGTGCAAACTCACCCCTGGTATGCTGACCGCGTCTTTCAGTATGTCTATCCCCTTTTCTATGTAGAACGCTTTCATTTTTTCCAGCGCTTCCAGCCCCGGTGCTACATCCAGATTGTTGTAGTACTCCAGCCAGTCTTTGAACGTTCTCATCCCTTTTTCTTCGAACGTCCGTTTGCAGGCTTCCCATTCTTCTCGCGTCAGCACATACTCTTTTTTCAGCTTTGAGTACCAATGCTCGTATTCCGGCAAGCCCTCGTAATCCAGCTTTTCTTCGCTGTCGAACCATTCGTATGGCAGCCACGATTTTGTTCCCTTGCAGTCGTACGCCTTTATCCATCTTTCGTAGCTCGTTCCCGGGCCTAAGTAGTTTATTATGTCCAGGAATCGCAATCTGTCTGTCAGTAAGAACATTATTTTGCTCCCGTTTTTCGCCACTCTCACTTTTTTGGTTGTTCCTGCCAGCTGTTCCGCGAAGTAGTTCTTTATCAGGTTTAGATCGTATGAACCGGAGTTGAATCCCAGTGTGGGCACCTGGTCGCACCATTCTTCTATCTTTTTTCTTTGGTCTTTGGGGATCAGGTTCACGTCCGCTGGCATGAATTCTTCTCTCACTTGCTTCCTTATGTTTTTCTCCCTTCTCCCCAGCTCTTGCATGAACTTTTGAACTAATACTTTGGGGTTTCTTTCGCAGATGTGCGTCACTTTCGGCACCCGTTTCACCGTTGTCTCTCCATCTTTTGTTTCCACGATTTCTTCGGTTTCAAGAGTGTCGCCGATGCTTACTGAAACCGGTATATGCTTGCTTTCTATTGTCAGAAATTTTGTGGGCTCTTTTCGCTGGTTTGTTGCCCCATACGCCTCAAAATCATACAGAATCGCGTGCGGATACGCTTTTGTCTCTGGTTTTGGCAGCTTTTCTCCGTGTTTGTCCGCTCCTCCTGGAACTAGCCATTGACATGACCAGCATTCAATCACTTTGTATCCCACCTTTCGCAGATACGCTGTGCGCCTTTTTGTGGCTAGGTACAGGTCTTCTGCTGTTTTGCATGTGCATCTACATTGGCATTCACATTTACATTTACATTTTGGCCGGCCGCGTTCTGGATAACATTTTGGACATTCGCGATCCCGCTCGATTATTTGGTTTCGTTCTGGATAACATTTTGGACATCCGTGCCAGCGACAGCCATGATATTGCAAGATTAACTTTTTCTTGTCGTTGTAGCCGTCTACCGGCTTTTTCTCTATCCAGCGTTCTCCCCCCTGCCCCGACATTGCGTGCGCTATTTTGATTTTCCAGTTCTTCTCCACGTACCTCAGCCACTGGATCGATTCTTTTGAGACTTGTTGCTTTGGATAGAACGCTTTCTGGTACGCTGTCTGCGGTGCTTCGACTTTTTCACCCGGACAGTCGATTTTCGTTTTGCCTTGGCTGCATCTTGCTGCGTGACGATGGAAATTGCTTGCTTTTGTGAATCTTGCGTGACAGTGGTGGCATTCATATGCATTCACAAGCTTCTCCATGTTTTTTATCAAGAACGCGTGGCCTCCGTATACCCCGATTGTTATTACGTTTTTGTATTGTGTTGGCGGGTTTCTTATCAGGCACCATACTATTCTGGGACTCGTTTCTGAGCCGTTTTCGATTTCACGTTCATTTTTCAACTCCGGGACATATACCCTTATTGCCACCCATTCTGCCAATGCTTTGCCCCTGTTTAGGTTCGTTTCCACAATGTCAAGCTCATCTAGCGAAGTTTTTGGCACGTCGTTTGGCCTATTGCGGAGTTTATAAAAACTCTTGGCTAGATCTCGCGCTGCTTCTGTGCTTCGATCTGGCCTCGACCCTTTGTGGACAGCTATGCAGCGCCATAAACACAGGTTGTCAGCGTATTGGTCTAGCGCTACCATTGCGTGCCCCCTAGAGGCGTGTGCAAGGTTGCGTAGCCAGTTTGGTAATGGTCCTGTTCCCATCAATGGTTGACGGTCTAGCACAACCTTTAAATCGACGGTGAAATGGGAGTCAAAAACCCACTTTGTATCTGGTCTTTCAATGTTATCCGATTCTAGACGCGCCGCCTCCATTTCCCTTATCCAATTCTCCGCGTCCGCGTAAGTTTTCATCCAGGGGGAGCCTTTATTTTGGTAGTAAGTTAGCCTGGTTCCGTCTTCGATGTTTTCAAGAAGATACGAATAGACGTGCCTCATGTAAAATGATGTTCCCACGTTCTCCCTTATCTTTTCCATAAACCTTGGTGTGAGGTCTTTATTTAGCCCCGCTACGATGCGCCACCTCCTGTAACGTCTCCCGCTTGTCTCTTCTACCCCCGCATATTCCGTGTCTTCGTACAGATCCAGAATCTCATTCTGATAATCTGTCACATTTCTTATGTTATTCGGTTGAATGGGGTCAAATTGTCTCAGATAAGGTCTTTTGTTCCTATTTCTCGGTGGTGGGATTGGACTGTAAGGTTGCGGTTTAAGCGGCGCTTTTAATTTTTTATTTACACCTTCTGGGATTGGTTCTTCCAGCAGAGTATTTATTATATTTTGAATTGTGGGCGAATATTCTGCAATAAATTTTGATAAAAACCGCAAATCTTCGGGATCAAGATTTGCAAGCTCTTCTTCCAATGATCTGAGGTCTATGCTGTCCATCGTATATAATATGGAAAAATATTTTTTAATTTTTATTATTTAGAACTTTGTACATTTATGTTGCATCCCTCTAAATGGGCATCCTTTTATCCTTCTCTTGCGAGTAGTAATATCGGAGTCTATCAAATACTTCCGAGTAGCACCCACCTTTGCCTCTTTCCTAAGGTTAACACTAAGTTTTTAACTTACCGAGCGAGCTTTGTGAGCGAGGTAAGTTGAAAATCCTTAGTGTTAACCTTAGGAAAGAGGTGAAATTAGGTGGGTGCGCCCGAGGTGGTATTTGATAGACTCCGATATTACTACTTGTTTCAATAAGCGGTCACGTACAGATTCTAAATGCTTTCAGTTCGATCTTTTTTCAGTCCGAAAGAACGCACTTTTCATCGAAATAAAAATTTCAAATAATCTCAATAAAGCTTACTTGGTACTGGAAGAATCTACTGGCAATGCGAAGGGAAATAATTCTGCAGCGATTCAGTGTCACTCAGCTCAATACTGCAATAAACGTGAGCAGTTTTCACTTTGCCTGTATCCGAGGTCATCTTCTTTGTTTCTCCATTGATTCTGGGCAGATTTTCTTGAATAAATCTTTTCGGAAGAGCCTCTGGTTACAGTCTAGGCCTTACGCAGGCGATTCTTGGCACCCGCCATGCATGGCTAAAAGCAGGCCGTTGTTTAGCTTCTCACACATGTGAGTTTGCGGATCACGTATCGACGCCATGAATCATGCATCGTGCACGTGCTGAACAAATAAGTAGCGCGCTGATTGGCCACAACTATGACAAATTGTGCACGTGCTGAACAGTTTCTGCTCAACAGATTGGCTAAAAACATCAGACATTGTGTCGTCACGATCTACCTTACATTACATTACATTACATTACATTACTTACATTTCTACATTTTGGAGCGTTTGTGAGATTTTTTCCGCACATACAAATCTTCTCACGGCTCTATAATCTGCCGCCTCGTCAGGCCTTCTGGTCTTCCAGAAGGCCTGACTCGTTGGCAATTAAGTTTTTTAGAGATCTAGAGCTTGAAATATTTGACTTATTAATGTGAAGAATGGACAGTAATTCAAAGATGCGTTGATAAAGTGTGCAAAGGAGTTTTTTTTTATACAACCCCATGCTGCACATGTTTTGTGAATTATACATGTTCTAATGTACATGTGTATGTTTTGGAAGCCGATGCATTCAGCTTAAAAAACATCATATTTTAACAGGTCTAATTATGTTATTGACGTATGTGTTACAGGCTAATCGGGAGTGGGCAGATGGGAGGCATTCAAACAAAGTCTACGGGCTCCCCTTAGCTTGCTTTGCTGACCAATCTCTTTTTTGCTTGCCAATTTCTTTTTGTCTGATGCCCCACTGGGGAACCAGTTCACAGGCTAGCCAACAACACAACAAGCAAGTATGAATAATGGAGGGTAGAGAAGGGAGGGAGGGTAAGGAGGTCCTAGGAGTAGGGAGGTTTTTGGCTAGGAGCAGACTTCAATCTGGGCGTGCCACATGGTCGTGGTTGTGTTGGTTTAGGTGCTAAGAGCTATGTTGGATAGGGCTTTGTCCCTGATACATGTAGGTTCAACCATGCCAGACTGGTCAAGTGGCAGGGTTTTCAAAACATTAGCCAGCGAGTGCCAGAATTCTGCCTGCTACTTGATAATATGTCTCTGGTTACTCTGGTCATGGCAACCAGTGTACAACAAACAAGCTTGGCATTGTCACAGCCACCTACTCTTGCAGTTGCTGATGCCTTCTATAAAATGTTTTGAAACAATGCGTGGGAGAGAGCTGGCACAGGATGGTCCCTTCCTATCCAGGTTGGAGGTGGGCCCATCACCTAGCTTACGTGTAGACGTATATATCACCCCACCTTGTAGAAATAATGTAATGATTACAGAAACTTGTGCATAATGTGGTAAAAAGAGACCTAGATAAGTAAGAAATAGAGGGTAAGTGGATGGGAGGGGGAAGCTCTCTTTGCCAAAAGGTGACTTTGGATGCAAGTCATTCACACCATTTATAGTGTGCAGTTTTCCTGTAATTCCTTCAGTTGTAGTCATGGTACACTACACTCATCACAGGGATGTTTTGAAGGAGGTGAATAGGTGGGGGTATTACAATTACATGGCTTTTGTAGAGTCTTGCAATAATTATTTTGAAAGCAATATAATTATTATTTACTGAGAAAAGCTCACAAATGACCCTTTATTCTCTTTTATTATAGAGAAACACAGAGGGGAGACTTTGTCTTTTATGCTGATAGACTGGTGAGTGAATGCCAGTTTTGTTTTTGCAGACTTATCATATACTAGATAGATACATAGTTTAAAATTACAGCTCTGGAGCTGATTAATAACACTTTACAAAATTACTGAATAAAATAAAACTTAACAAAAATAAAAATATGATTCGTCCCTTCAATTTGTTGTATTGTTTTTTTGAAATAAACTGATCAACACCTTTCAAATGGTGTTTCATAGATACCCAGTTTACATTTTTGAATTTACCAAAAAAGATCATTTATCTTTGGGGGTAAAGGTTTGGGAGAGAGACTCCTGTCTTTTGCAATTATTTTTATATTTCAATTTTTTAGCCCTCTTACATAGATAATCACATTACCATATGTAGCTGCATATGTACAAATCACATCTAAGCCTTGTCTCATCAATACATTCCCAAAGTAGCCAATTGAGATAAAAAAAGTTCAAATACCTTCGTGAAACCAGTGTGAAGCCCTGAGTCCCTAAAAAGATCAAGGACAGTTTCCCAGGGTGTTCTTTGTAGAGAGGTCCGACAAGGTAAAAATTATCAAAAGTTTTTCTTGTCGCACATGGATGCTATAATATGATTATATCCTTATAATTTTTGTTCTGTTTTTTTTTTTTTGCTAGATAAGACTTGTTGTTGAAGAGGGATTGAACCAGCTTCCTTATGATAACTGTACTGTCAAGACTCCTACTGGTAAGATGTTTATAGTCAGGAATAGACGGGGAGGGGAGAGAAAGGTCCTGTCTGATGATTAGGAAATAAATACGCATCAAACGTTTGGAGCTTTACATGTGCAGTGCTTCAAGCTCAAGTTTTCCAGAAGTCGCCTTTTGGCGACTTCCTTTTGTAAAATGGTCGCCGCTAGAAAAATTTTGGTCGCCAAAAAGGAAATCGTTTTTAAAGCAGGACACCTTATGTCACCGTACATGAAGTAATACCGCTGACCATTATGAGCCGAATTAAAATCATTCGAAGAACGTTCCGACGTAGTTATTTTTGTTTGCATAGAAGAGATTTTTTGTTGAACTGTTCCAATTATCATGCAGAAAAGTAAATAAAAGATTACAGAAACAGGTAAGGAAGATAAACATGCAAAACAAGTTTAATTCTTGTACAGTACACTAAAACAATGGAAAGGAAATGTGGTTTGCAAACTTTTTTGAGGCGGTTCCATGATCGAAGGTATCAAAACACAATTGGGAGTCTGAGCAATGATGTATCCTTAATTCAAACAGATAAGTAAGATAGGCGATTGAAGTAGTTTTAATGGAAAGTTTTGTGGTCAAATTTGTTTGGCTTAGTGATTGAACTGCAAAAAAAAATGTTGATGCGTAGCCAGCCCTTTGCATTACAGTGGTCGCCAAATTGGCGACCTGTGTGGAAAATTTAGTCGCCAAATTTTATTTCCACTCGCCATGGCGACCAAAATGGTCGCAGCTTGAAGCGCTGATGTGGGCAGAAGTAAGTCATGTCATTCTGGCAAGATGTCTTTTCTGGACAGGTGTAACCTGAAATACATGTAACATTGCAGCTGGTGATTTGAAGAAATTTAATAATATTGGACACGGGTTGTAACCTGAAACATGATGATCATCTAGTATATTTGTTGTTCTAAAGGAATAAAGTACTTAGTACAAACATTCATTCAAAGTATTCACACAATGATTCTGGATAGATAGTGCACAAAGCAAAACTTTAACTTTGTCCCTTTAGAACTTTGCTATAAACAACCCTCCAGGTTAAGACCATTTTAGTCGCCATGGCGATTAAAATGTTGGAGCTGGCAACTAAATTGGAACCGAAGTCGCCAGCCTGGCGGCTAAAATTGAGAAGAAGGATTGAAAGCCTTGATATCCTTAATTCAAACAGATAAGTAAGATAGGCGATTGAAGTAGTTTTAATGGAAAGTTTTGTGGTCAAATTTGTTTGGCTTAGTGATTGAACTGCAAAAAAAAATGTTGATGCGTAGCCAGCCCTTTGCATTACAGTGGTCGCCAAATTGGCAACCTGTGTGGAAAATTTAGTCGCCAAATTTTATTTCCACTCGCCATGGCGACCAAAATGGTCGCAGCTTGAAGCGCTGATGTGGGCAGAAGTAAGTTATGTCATTCTGGCAAGATGTCTTTTCTGGACAGGTGTAACCTGAAATACATGTAACATTGCAGCTGGTGATTTGAAGAAATTTAATAATATTGGACACGGGTTGTAACCTGAAACGTGATGATCATCTAGTATATTTGTTGTTCTAAAGGAATAAAGTACTTAGTACAAACATTCATTCAAAGTATTCACACAATGATTCTGGATAGATAGTGCACAAAGCAAAACTTTAACTTTGTCCCTTTAGAACTTTGCTACAAACAACCCTCCAGGTTAAGACCATTTTAGTCGCCATGGCGATTAAAATGTTGGAGCTGGCAACTAAATTGGAACCGAAGTCGCCAGCCTGGCGGCTAAAATTGAGAAGAAGGATTGAAAGCATTGGCTTAATTTAGCGACTAAAAGTTTTCACTGGTGACCAAACTTGAGCAGTCAGTGGCCAAATGGCGACTAAGGAAAACAATTAACTTGGAGGGTTGACAAATAGAGATCATGTTTTAGGCTATATTTAAGCTAATAATTTGTTAAATTTATACATACATGTATTAAGCGTAATATCTTTATTATCACTGGAATTCTGTAGGTGCATCATATGAGGGGTTAGCTTTCCAGAGAGGAAACTGTGGTGTCAGCATCATGCGAAGTGGTATGTGTCTTTGAGAAGAAATGAGAAACCTGTTTCCCACTTGGACTGTTAGTTTATACCCCATCAGTCAGTTAAAACAGTCTTAATTTTACATCTAGCTTGGGTAAATTTTTTTTGTTCTTCATAGCCTTTGTTGCTAGTGTGCCTGTATGTGCAAAAATTGGGCTGAAAGCAAAAAATAAAAAAAATAGGATGGGAAAAGGGAGTTGAGTGGAGAGAACGCTTACCAGCAAACACCACAATTTTGAAAATCCCCTTCACCCAAAAGCGGGGGCATCTGCTTTGGGCCTGCTGATTTCCTAACAAGCTGTCAATCATTGAGTAGACAATTTTTAGATCATGGGGTCTGCTGGAAGCAGCCATGCCATGCTACATTGGGCATTCTTGGTAAAGATGATTTTACTCTCAAAGTATCTCTCTAGCATCCCATCCAAGGGTCTTTTTTTACACACATCTACGCATAGTGGCTTCATATTTATTGCCACTGTTTTCAAAAGGCTTTTAATTATGGGTTTACAGATCAGATGTACGTCAACATACAGACTTTCTACAATGCTTAACATCTTCATGGTCCCTTTATTTGTAGGTGAAGCAATGGAAAAAGGGTTGCGGGATTGTTGCCGGTCAATAAGGATAGGAAAGATTCTCATTAAAATGAATGAAGAAGCCAAGACACCTATGGTAAAACAGCTTCTTTAGTTATACTCTGTCACATGTTCTGATAATTAAATGCTGTGGTACTGTGAGTGCGAAAATGGAAATGCTGGAAAAATTGGAAAAGTGGAAATGCAGTGTTACTGTGTAACTGTGAGTGGAATAAGTGTTACAGTGAAACGAACTCAACCGGGGCCACCCAACGTTTTTTACCCAATCACAAGATTGACTCAGAACAAAAGAATTAGAGTTCGTTCATCAGCAGTAAAATTTGCCCCTTACCTGTGATTGGTCTGCTGATGACAGAAGCCTAATTCTTTTGTTCTAAACTGGTCTTGTAATCAGCTTAAAAACCTTTGGGTGGCCCCGGTTGAGTTCGTTTCACTGTAATTGTTTAACAATGGTTTCCTCGTGAAATGCTCATGACTGATTGGAAACAGTCAATATTATTAACTGCAGTCACTGTAGGTCGAAGATAGCAGTTGCTAGCTAGAGCCATACAGCAGAGTCACAAAACCAAGAAAATATCTTGATAGTTTTTAATCAGTACCTGTGTGAGTGCTATTATTATAGGTCTGCAGTGCATGCAGAGTGGTAGATAAATAACAGTATTGTGTTCATTAAAATGAGTGTCTTGGTAACACATTGAGAAAAACTACCATGACTGGCTGCATGTAATAGATATATTTTTAGACAAAAATTGTTTCAGTCTATAATTAAAACCCATTTTATATTATTTTTTGTATATCAGGTTTATTATGCAAAGTTTCCTCCTGGTATGGATCAAAGAAAAGTCTTTCTCATGTACCCTCTGCTAAGTGAGTGGTATTACCAGTAATTATATATGACTTTGTGACTCAAACCATTGTTTTCTTGAACCTACGGAGAACTTTAACCAATTTTTGTACATGACTGTTACATAATGTACAATTATGTTTTTTGCTTTTGATTCCAGCAGACTCAGGAGCCACTGTCAGAACAGCCATACGGGTTCTTCTTGAGCATGGTGTAAAGGAAGAGAACATCCTTCTCTTAAATGTTTTTTCTACCCCAAAGGGTGAGTGAGTACAAGAAAATTATTATCATTGATTGATATTATTCATAATTAACAGTGAGTTGGCAGTTCATAATATGAGAGGCATGACTTGATCCTGTCTCTTTGAGTGGTTGATGTACCCAAAGTTCATATTATGAGAGGCATGACTTGATCCTGTCTCACTGAGTGGTTGATGTACCCAAAGTTCATATATGAGAGGCATGACTTGATCCTGTCACTGAGTGGTTGATGTACCCAAAATTCATATTATGAGAGGCATGACTTGATCCTGTCTCACTGAGTGGTTGATGTACCCAAAGTTCATATTATGAGAGGCATGACTTGATCCTGTCTCACTGAGTGGTTGATGTACCCAAAGTTCATATTATGAGAGGCATGACTTGATCCTGTCTCACTGAGTGGTTGATGTACCCAAAGTTCATATATGAGAGGCGTGACTTCATCCTGTCTCACTGAGTGGTTGATGTACCCCACAAAGTACAAGACTTTATTATTTGGCAAGGCAGTCTTTCTTGGTTGGGATTTTGCCATACAGACCGTTTCTGTGGAAACAGTCATAAACCTTGTATTGTTTGGTATTCGAAAGCTGCAAATTCAAAATTTGCAGCTAAAACGAGTGCCATATAATAAACTACTTACTAACCTACATGTAGCTTGCTCAAGCGATACTGGGGAATATTGTCCCTCGGTTATTTTTGTCACGACCTTGGGCCAATATTCCCCAGTATGGCCCTTGTGCTCAGTTATTAATTAGAAATTAGTCCTGTGATCAGTGTGAAACCATTTTCTTTTGTCGACAATAACACCATGATCCTTGCCATGCGTGACTTCTTGTCTTGATTTGATAATAAGCCCAATGGCACATGCATCCATGCAGTTTACATTATGTACATGTATGTAGAATGTATTTCACTGAAGCAGTATGCTGATGTAGTATCGCAATTTAATTACTGATAGTAAGTTAGTTACCTATTTAATGTTTTTTCCTTGAATTATCTTTTTTTTTTCTAAGCCAGGGCCATGTGTAGATTATCATCAGATAATTTACGTGCTATTTTCAATAAAGAAAGTTTGTTATTATTACATCTAATTTCCGTTGCTTGTGTCAAACTAATAAGTGTATATGCATCAAAACTTCAAAATTTTGATTGATAGAAGTGCATAATGATAGCAGAGGTAGTGGTGTTGTACTCTATTAATACAATATTTAGTACATACAATGTTATGATGAGAAAAAACTGTGAATCACTTTTTACCTTTTTAATGTTATGTATAGTACATCATTACTTATAATGATGTAATACAGAACTGAAACTTCATCTGTTTTACAAGGTGTTGAGCTGTTGCTGAAGAATTATCCATCTGTTACCATTCTGACGTCAGAGGTCCACTCAGACTGCCCTTTGTATTTTGGACAAAGATATTTTGGAACAGATTAATGTTCACCAACACGTGGACGAGATCTTCTTGAGTAGAGTGTTATATTCTACTCAGCAGCTGTTCCTATAACACTAAACATACGTGTACATAATTATTTTACAGTATTCATGGAAATAATGAACAACATTGATTGGTTCAGGCATTAAAGTCATGGGATTTTCATATATATACATAATTGTGCATTTACAATACAGGAACAAATAAACTAACTAAGGTTATCAGCTATTAAGTTTTTAAAATGCTTTCAATGCCGAGTTCTATCTCGGTATTGTGTATTGTGCGGATGATACCTTCGCTGACAGTGTAAGGCCATTCAAACAGAGGTGATTGTCTGATCAATTTCTCTAACTTGTTTTTTGGATGAAATTTGTTAATAAAAATGTCAGTTATTTTTTAATTCGACAAGCATTTGGGAGCAAAAGGGTCTGACTGGAAGTTAATAAAAGTACTATTTATTTTAATTGCAACAATTAATTTCATGTATTTCTGGGATAAGCATATTTTAAAAATGTGAGGGGGGAGGGGATTGGGATGCACATTGTCTCTCTTACCGTTAGGCGTGTAAATTACAGAATTAGTCACACTTATGATGTTAGGACAGAATGCTTTTAATATATTTTTGACTAGCAGACAAGGTCTTGTTTGGGGTTGATGATCACAAAAATTGCTGTCAAAAAGCAATCAAAAAGGCTTGAGCCACGTCCAAATTGATTCAAATTTTCCAATGACCATCTGTGCCTGTTTCATGTGGGAGCCCCTCCTCACCCAGCGTTAAAGCTTTCTAATTGTTTATTCTATTTTGTATTTTGCTACATCTGCAGTTTTGGGTATCCAGAAATTATGGTATAAATTAAATTTTGAATGGAAATCTGATCTCAAATAATTTCATTCTGTAAAAATTGAATAGTCACTGGAGCGAATGTGGGAAAGGTCAAAGTAAGGCATCTGACTAAACTGTAACTTGTTGTTGCACTTTTTGAGTGGTTTTCACTTTAATTTTGAAAGCAATTTGAAAATTTTACTGTTGTTAGTGATTGGTTTACACGTGCCACTTTCTCAACATTTCAGAAGTAAAAGCTTAGCTTACAATGTTTTCTTGTCCTTCATGGCAGCTCCACATATTAGCTTAAAGGTTTTTTGGTTCACTGGATTGTTTGTGCCTTTTGCGATTGCCCATATGTTGGTTTTGGTTTTGAAAACCTCTCCTTTTTTCTCAAACAGTCTACAACTCTTTGTAGTAATAAGGGCTTTACTGATGCAAGACACCAACCAGCAAAATAGGATTTGTTAAAATATTGTACAAGTACATTTGAAAAACAAAGTTAAAGCTCTGCGCAAGATATAATTTTTTTTCCTGCTACATGACTTTCATGAAAAATTCAGTTCTCTGGGATCTGTAATTTAGTGTGCTGAAGGGTGCTACAATAGTTTTGCAGTACTTACTGTAACTGCTGTTAGACTGTTCAAATCCCTTCTTTGTGACAGATAATTCTGAGAGCACTCGCCTCCCAAGTGGACGACTTCCCCCACAATTGATTTGCCCATACTCTTTCCAATTTGAGGAAATAGAAGTTGTGAGCAGTCTTTGTTTGTCATTCACACTTGCATTACAAAAACAACAGACTAAAGTGTTGTACGTATTAAAAACACAGGTTCTTGATGGTCAGGAATTGGTAGCTTTGTGAAAAAATATAATTTTGAACTCTTGTAAAAGTACTTAATTTTAATCAATACACATTCTGAGACATCCAGAGGATGCTGAATTTAATCTGTAAAATTTCAATAATAAAAAAAAGATGAAATCATGAAATGTTGTGGAAGTTAGTTGTTTCTAAGTTGGTCACTGCAAGTTCTGACTTGGAGTTTTGGGAAGTCATTTTTAGGGTTTCAGATTCCAAGTATTTTAGCACTGTTGTTTTAATTGTGGACATTGAAAATAAGCAAAGAACAAAAAGAACAAAAAATTGTACAACAAAAACGACTTTGGGCAAGTCATCATCATCTAATTAAAACCTCTGCCTTCCCACCCTATGCAGTGTTGATTTCTATCCATCCCACCATGTAAAAATATTTCACCTTTTTTCTGGAGGAGTTGGGGGAGGCGGCAGCTTCAGAAGAATGTTTGAACAATGACTCGGTCACTGGGCACTATTCTGTTTAGTGTCATGCTTCAAACTGTAGCAGCAGTAAGCAATGTTGAGGGAAATTGTGAAGAAAAGTCTACTTTGTTGAATTTGTTTTGCAGTTTTGGACTGTCTTGCACCCTTTCACTGTCCCGTAGGTCTCTGAGGGTGCACCAGGCTCTATTTGTGACTTAATTTTCATCTACTGATATCTGCTACTGCCACTTAATTGAACTCCCAGTTCAAATATGACCACTTTGAATGCAGGGTTAAAGTTTCTTTTAATTTTGTACTTAGGCTGTTACGTATTGTACATAAGGCGTAGTTCCTGGTCATGCCAATTTTAGTTTTATTAACTAGACGTACATGATTTTACTGAGGCAAACAAAAACAGAAGTAAAGTTGGTTTACAGAGCAAAAAAGATCCAGCTGCAATTATGATATTCACATGTAGGACTAGTACTGTCCTAATGCTTTACACCAGCTGCCAAGCCAAGTGTTTTACAATTTTAAACTGACCTGGCATAAATGAGTAACTGATCACGCAGTGTGTTTATTTCTGAGGCGGCTGATCATTGTCTGACATCTGAGTTAGTTTTCCAAATTCTCAGCTAACAAGAACAAGAAACCTGCATCTTTCAATTTTTATCAGTATTTAAGTTTTTGGCTCTTAAAAATAGTTGGTAAGAAAATGTACATCTGTAGCAATTATGAATCGAGCCTGTAAATAGAAAACTACATGGTATAATTGAATCAAACTTACCAAGTATCAAAGTTATGCTAGACAATATCGCAATAGAAATATTTCACTTTGAGTCTTGTTTGTTAAAAATGTATATATTTTAATTAATAATTATTTTTTAGTCTGCAAGTGGGACATGATCACTTTCTGACTGGATCAATGAGCAAACACAACACTGGCACTTTTGCTCTGCCCTTGCTGGTGTTGAGTTCTTCAATGACAATAGGAATGTGAAAAAAGAGAGAATTACATTACAGTCTAACCACAGGTCTCCCAAGCCCAAATCGTGTATATACTAACTTGGTCTTGCTGTACAAATTAAAACAATGAGGCTATAGTGCAACACTGAAGTTAATAATAATAACAACAACAACAACAATAATAATTAGTCAATGACTTACAACGTTACAACTAGCAGCTAAATTATGCACTATGCCTTCGCTTGCCAATGTACGATACTCTGCTGCACATATCATTTGACAGTGTTTAAGATGGTTTTCTAGCCATTAACAAGACCATAACACATGTATTGCAGTAAAAGTGGAAAGAACACTGTAATTAAAGGAACTGAAATTAAAAGTGATTTACACATGCAATCCCCAGTGTGTGGCAAATGCAGACTGTAGACCAGCAGACTTTTTAAGTATATTTATATAATATATTGTGTGACCATTACCATTATCGAGAGCTAACCATAAACAGAATAACCAGTGAGAGCGCTTTTCAGGCTGGAGTGCTATTCAGGCTAGCAGGAACATTATTCAGGCTAATCACAGCCCTATTCAGGCTAACTGGAGTGCCAGTCTTCAATCTGCATTTGTTGCATACCGTGCAAACCCTCGCGTAATAAATATATTTAATTAACATACTACTAACAGTTAATGGCACTGAGATTAACAAATTAAAAATAACTGTTTTTTCCAAGTTACAAACATCTTGGTCACCAGTTGGAACTGAGTCCTAATTAGCGGTGAGTGTTGAATTCTGGGATAGTTTCTGCCCTTTCTGTAAATAACTTTTTCCCGCAATGTTACTTTAACTTCAGAAATTCTTCTAAATTTTCTTCTTCAATGGCAGCCTCAAATGCTTCAAAGTCCTGTGAGGAGATGATTACACAAAACATGATAAAAATATAATAAAATTATTATTAACAATAAAAAATATAATTACACTTTCAATGTGCAATCACAATTTCCTGAACCTCCAAGGGTAACCAAAATTGATTTGAGGAATTGGAAGTTTGAGAAATTGGGGGAAATGGATAGTATTAATTTATGTTAATACATGTAATTAATGGCTAACAGTCATTGGCCAGATTGATCATGTGATCTCTACATGTACTTTTGTACTTTGCATTAGGTTAGTTGTTAGTTGGTCTGGTCAAGAAATCAGCACTCAGTAAAGGAACAATGCGTAGACGCAGAACACAGCTTAGAGCCTATTTCTAATTTTGTAAAGCAAATGACCTACCAGCCTTTCCAGTAACTGAGCAGGTCTATTGGCTCTATTTAGCCTCTCTTGTAGGTTCCTTTTCTTCATATAATTCTGTAAACAATTATCTCAGTTGCCTTTGGCAAGTTAATTTATACTTAGGAGCTGATGTCACCTTTTTTGCATCACCACAGATTAATTTTCTCAAACAGGCTGCCAAAAGTGTGCTAGCCAAACAAGTAAGCTAAAAGCACATAATTACCTATTACTGTTAACATTTTGTTAGCCATTTTCAAGTTGTTGGATTTTCGCCTTCCCTTGCATGTTTGCATGTGGGCAATTTTTCTTGTTGCTTTTTTCTCATTGTTGCGTAAATCTAATTTACTTTTTTTCCAATGTGCAATCACAATTTCCTGAACCTCCAACGGTAACCAAAATTGATTTGAGGAATTGGAAGTTCGAGAAATTGGGGAAACATTGCCAGCAGTGCTTGACCAAGTGAAGCAAATCCAATGGAACTTTTGGTTTAAGCCATCAAGAGGTTCAAGAAATCGGGATTCTGCTGTAGTTGATAAATTTTAACTGACACTTTCACTTTTTTGGAATATTTATTAAATATATGTATTTTTCATATAAAATATTTTTATTCATAATTTTACAAGCATCACCAAGAATTAAAACAATTAGTTTGTCTGACAAAATTTCTGCATTGCTCTCCATGATACAGTTTAATGCAATGTATGTGTATTGTGATTCAATTAATTTTACCCACAGTACAATCTGGTATTTTTCTTGTTTTCTACTTATGGTCATTTTTATTGTTATCATCATTGGATATCTGTTTTGGGGCTAAGCTCATACATTGGCTTTCAGTCAACTTTGTTGACATGCATTTCAAACATTGGATTATACAGTCAGAGTGATAAAGGATTTAAAATTCAATGTTCCCCAGCAACTTTCTGCCACACAATGAGAATTTTTAACAGCTACTTAGTCACCAGCCTACATAGCTGGTGCTAAATTTCATATGTCTCATAGAGTACGGTGGCAGTAGTAAGCATTGTTATTTGTTATAATTCTTTTATATAATTTTTATTGTACTGTAAAAACACAATAAATGTTGTGAAAATGTTTTTTTTTTAATTTTAAACCTGAAATAAGGAGATAGAACAGTGCTGCTTTTAATATTATATAAATTGAAGCTGTAACATACCCCACAATACTCTTCACCATTTACAATTTGAGGAGCTAAGGCCTCTTCATCTCCAACAATTTCCCTCATTCTTTCCAATGCATCATCATCTTGCGCCACATCAATTACATCAAAAGGCAGCTTTTGTGCCTCAAGTACAGTGCGGATACGCAACTGACGTTTTTTAATCTAGATAGAAGCAAAGAATTGGCAAACAGTCAAAACTAGTGAGTAATTAAAAATAATGAAGATTTGATTTTTCATGTGTTTAAAACTTCCACCCCAACAGATGAAGCTTGAGTTGATTGAAACTTAAGTGAGACTCCATTCAAACTTAATGTTTTCATATTTGGAATAATCATGATGACTGGCTTCATGCTTCAGGAACATATCAGAGACTTGGCACATTTCCCTTTTTTGCATAAAACTAATTTCAATGGATCAGCATTTTTTTCAATAAATTAATTAAAAATAATATTTCTTTCAACCATTCACCTATAGCTTTCTTTGAATGCCATGATGCTTTACCTCCACTAAGTATTGCGAGTGAATTTGGTACTTCAATCTTGAATAATTCCGATACCATGGGACTATTCATCAAAGTCTCGATTTCTCGACTGGCGCGTGTGTCACCGATACTCTCCCTTAAAGGGTGGTGACAGGAAGGATTAAGAAAACACTGGGTGACCTCAAGTGATATTTTTTTATGCCCAAAAATTATGTAAATTTCAGGCAACCTGTCAAATAATTCTAATGTGCCTGACAGAGTGTGTGATTTAAGTTTATTAAGACACTGAATCAAGGCAAGATTCAAGTTTTTTCATAAGTCTCAATTATTTGAATATTGAAATATTTCTTCAAAGAGTGAAAGTCCGAAACAAAGAATGAAATTTTTATGAATTCATTAATTCAAACATAACACTTCAGTTGCCAGACACAAGCACACCTTCCATGTACTATAGACTTGATTAACTAAAAATTAACCAAAAGCTATCAGTCAAAATGCACAATTAGATAGCTTCCATAATTATGTAATAAACTTGTACATAAATGATTATTGTATAACGGAATAGTTTAAGACGTGTTTCAGTCTGTTATGAATTCAGCTTTATATTTTACAACACACAGCAGCGAGGAATGCGAGTAATGATATAGGAATCGACAATTCCTATAGCTGTTAATTATCGCGATCATCATTCAGTAGCTCAATTGTTTTCCTTTTCAAAGCAAGACAGCGTAGATGATAAAAAATTCAGTGATTGAAACAGCAATGAAGCTGCTGTTGGAGTTATGATATGTATCTGTGTGCAGTAACGTGTAAATGAATTATTTATTTAAGCATACTTTTGGCTTCTTTCAGCTTATTTTGATCCTTGAAAAACGCTTTCTCGAACTTTCTGCATTTGTACAGCTTTAAAGCATACACTGTTGCCTATAATTAGCTGCCACTCACCTCTTTACTCCCTGATATATCGGAGAAGAATAAAGTCACTCTTCCAGTCATGATTAAAACACAAGAGAACCGGTCAGATCAATGAAAAGCGATATGGTAAGTGATCCCGTTCGACTAACGACAACACCCCCTGCAACTATCAGCAGGCATTCCTCGCGTACAGCAGCGCAAGCGGGGAGAACTGGGGGCTGGAGATCTGTTTTCGCCTGGTGTGACTTTCTTGGCACAGATGAGCAGCTAAGCCGCGAGAAAAGAGGCACATAAAGAGATCTATTGATAAGAAATTTTGCGAACAACCATCGTTGGCAAAGGATCAGCAAAGGATTACGAGTTGCAGGTGGAGGATTTGTGACCTGTCGGGGCGGAAACCATTGCGTGACGTATAGGGGTGATTGGCATCCAGACAAAAGCAGTGCTTTGCTTGCTTTCAGTTGCTTTGCGTTGTTTCTGAAGCGATCCTGTCGATAATTATTGCAGGTTTATTTTAACAAGATGTCCGGACGCATAACATTTTACTATTCTTCAGTCTCTAGCAACCTGGAGGTGAGTTTGGCCTTGAAATGTACTTTTTGACGATGTAGTTTAACACAAGGGTGTTCACTGCATGTTAAATGACAGAGTCGGACAGTAGATGTATATTTTAATAGATTCATATTTTCAACTGCAAATAGCACTTTATTTTATGGCTTAACTTCAGGAAATTGGGGTTCAGGTATTTTGTGAATCGCGAAGTGTATTTGTAGCTGTAAGCGTGTAAAAAGATTGGCATTTCCCGTTCGGCGAAAACAAATCAATATGGTGGCGCGCGTTCTCGTAAACATGCAGATTGTATTCAAATTAGAATTTGCAATGAAGAATTTTAATGTACAAACCTATGATGGATTTGCAAATGCACGTATCTTTACAATATGTGCTTGAAAACGTTTCGTAACGTGACGTTAATTGGTTTGTTTGATAAGGAATATGACCTCGGGGGTGATTGAGAATAACTCGGGCGTAAAAATGTGGGCGAGTTGGGCGGAAACGATTTTATGCATCCGCGATTTTTAACTCAAGGTTTACATGTAATTTACATATATTCATATATGTATTTGTCCAAAAGAAACTACATGTACTTGGATAGAATCCAATCAAGACTTACGCAATTCTCGTAGGAGTCAAACTTTTATTGCAAAGAAATTTGATCGCTAATATTGCTACCACGTGACAAGGCGGCCATGTTGGTGGTCAAAATAATAAAAAACTTTTTCGCAGAATTTGCATGATAAAAAAGTTTAGTTCCCAGCCGAGTAAAATGCTTTTGTTCTTGTCCCCCAGCATGACTGCCGTGATGTCAGTTGCAAGCCAGCAATTGTTAATGGTTAATAGCGAAGTGCAGGAGGTTTAAAAATAGAAAATATGCAAATGATTATATCCCCCGCCCCCCCCCCCCCCCCCCCCCAATGAGGCTCAGACAACATCAACATGTTCTGCTCTCTGCGTGAGAAAGAAGGGAAAGGAAGGAGAGCCTGCCCGCAACACTCAAATTACTGTGTTCAGTATTTGTTTCGTTTCGGTGGTTTTTCCATTTCGTTCATTCAGGTGTTAGTACATGCCCTCAGAGACAATTTTTTTGCATGGAGAGCCTGCTCGCAGGCTAAGAAATAGAAGGAATCTAGGTGAAGGTATCATTTCAAAAAAGTGTTTTAGGAACACCAGCAGTTTGATAATAGCGGCAATGTGAAATTCATAATGCAATGGGGCCATTGTGACCATGATTGTGTTTTGGACAATGAAATCAACCAGCTTACTTTGGTGTGGCCTGATCAAAACTTGTCTCTTTCTCTAAACTGAAAAATTAAATCGGCGCAAGAAATTAATCTAGATTCTCATGTGTAAAATTCTCCATTTTGTTGTTAGGATGCAAACAACTGAAAACAATTTTACCATTTAGGAATAGTGAAAGGAACATGTTGCAGCTATTGTTTAAATAGTGAAATAAATAATGAATAACAACATTGTTGGTCTCCTTTTCAGTTAAAGAAACATCAGCAGAAGATAGAAATGATTTTAGACAGCAAGAAAATTGATTATGACAAAGTAGACATTGCTGGTGATGGAGAAGCAAAACAGAAGATGAGGGATATAATGGGTAATCCAACTGGTCTGCCACCTCGACTGACGAAAGGCAACACTGACCTTGGGGTAAGTTTCATTACTTTATAACCCTCTGAGTTAAGACTATTTTAGTCAAACTGGAACCGAAGTCGCCGGCCTGGCGACTATAATTGAGAAGAAGGATTGAAATCGTGAGCTTAATTTAGCGACTAAAATTTTTCACTGGTGACCAAACTTGGGCATTCAGTGACCAAATGGCCACTAAGGAAAAAATAAATGTGGAGGGTTGCTTTATAACTACATTTGTGACTCCTGATATCTCCAACCTACAGGGTAAACAGAAACTTGTTCGAGAATGTCAGAAATTCGAGAAATGGGAAGGGACAGGAGGAATTGCAGTTTTCAACTGAGAGAAAGGAAACAACTTTTGGGAGATGCACTGTAATGACTGTGTAATATCCTTGCTACAAGCACCATGTTTTTATGTTTACAACATTGTGCACATTATTCAAAGCTGCAAACCTTTTATCGAAAAAATTCGCCACGTTCCAGCACACGGGAAACAAAGCTGAGAACAATACCGCCTAATTACTTATACAAAGCACTTTAAGGAATATATTCTCATGAATATATTTCGTTGTTGTTGGCTTCAGTCAACGCAGTTTGTGCATACTCTTTAAATAAATACATTCATAATGATAGCAAAGGTCTGCATGACCTTAACCTGAAAACCAATTTAACCCACAACATATACAGACATTGTAAAATATCTAAAATAAGACTTGAGATCCAACATATGATTTTGACTGTGTTCTGTCAGCTGTCTTTCAGGTTGACAACAGCAAAAGGCTGGTTTTGAAGCACCATTCCCTATAGCCTCTTCTATCTGCTATATTTTGTAAACATTTTTGAAAATACCAAACAGTTGCTCAGTTAATACGTAAATTAAAAATTTGAAAATAAAACTGTTCACCTTTACAGTGTATGTAACTATGCCCATCCTATTTAAACAAGCTGATTCAGCGTTTTTGTCTTTCTAGGGATTTGATGAGTTCGATGAAGCTGTGGAAAGCGAGGAACTAGAAGTATTTTTGAAACTTAAATGAGTGAACTATAGCACTGATGACACCAAGTCCTGATGTGAGCTTAACTCAGCCATAACAGCTCAATTTTGCAGATTAAGTTAATGTGATAAAAAGCAAAGCAAAGATAATTACTACTTAAACTAGCTTACAAGGGAATAAAATTCAATAATATTGTTGTGAACAAAGTTTGATATGGCCTTTGTTAAGTTTATTTTACAATAGGCTGGGCTGGTTTGTGGTCCAGAAAGTACTCTTCCTCCCTCTCCTTGGTCCCTGTATCTCCATAACGAAACCTGTATTTGGGTGATAAGTGTCCAAAGTTGTTTAGTTTATAGTGTAATTATTATATGTTACAAAAGGATGTCACCATTTTCAAAATATTGTGTGGAAATATTCGCTAAAATTGATTGAAAGAAGTAGAAATCATTAAAACCAACAGCTTAAATCAGAAAAATACCGAGATTCTCGGGAAACAAAATTATTATATATGGTTTCTTAAGGGACCAGTCTTCAAGTGATATGTTATATAGCACAGTGAAGACTAAGAAGAACAGCGGTCGCCAGTCAACGTGCACTGTTACCCTCTGACGTCATAGATTTTGCAATGTTGCCCGCTCAGAGACTTTTGGCGGGAAACAGTTTTGTTAGATGTCATGTGACCTCGAAGAAGCCAATGAGAGCGCGTGCTGTGGGGAAAAAGTTCCAGCTATACAACCGCAAAATAATGAAACGATGGGCAGCTCTCCGTAAATCCAAAGAAAACGAAAGTTAAAGGGGCTATGTCACGCAATTTTAGGCAATTTCGGCACTGACCAACTTGTCATAAAATTAACTGAAATATAACAATAACGGCTTAAAACTGTAGAAGAACTCAAAAGAAACACAGAAAGACCAAAAAGGAGCATGGATGGGCAAAATTCGAGAAGATTAAAACGGATTGCGTTCGGGTAAATTTGAAAAACGTCGGCCCGATATTTTTCAAGTTTCTCTCAATTTGTATGAAAGTGTCATTTACAATGCTCGAAAATCATCCTTGTTTGTTATGTGGCCATGATTTTGCCAATAAAAGACTTTTGCTCTGCCAATTTGAAGTTTAGAACTCTTAATTAACGAAAATAAATATAATTTCCTAAAATACCGTGACCTAGCCCCTTTAAAATCTTCCAAACAGAAATGTAAAAAAATCATCCCTTGACTAGCTTGCGAACGCAGACGTATTTCCGGCTGTCGCTTGTCTCCGCCGAAGAGACAAGCGACACCCGGAAATACGTCTGCGTTCGCAGGCGATCCCTTGACAAACGTTTTTAAAATACGATGACAGAATTGAAATTGCCCATAATTTCTTCGTTTTCTACTCTGCGGTTCAGAAGTTTGGCAGATAAAATCTAGACAGGTCTAGAGACAAAATAATTTCAATGCATTTCAATGTGAGAACGAAAACAACGGAAAACTCTTTACTTCTCACATTGAGCAAAACATTAGAAAAGCGTTAACAGCCCACCAGTTAAAATTAATTGGCACAAAAGAAAATTAGACTTTTGAGCTTAAGGTCGCGCTGGACCTTTGCTATAATTACGTATGCATTTATTTTAAGAGTATGCACGAACTGCGACGAATGAAGCCGACAACAATCGAAATATTCATGAGAATATATATCTTAAAGTTCTTTGTATAAGTAATTACACATTATTGTTCTCAGCTTTGTGTCCCGTGCGCTGGAACGTAGCGAATTATCATATTTCAGCATAATTAGATTCGACGCTTCGAATAAAGCGCACGTTGTTGTAAACAGTGACTCGGAAGGTCTTCGGAAGCCCCAAAACCTGCAATTTTGTGTCCAAGTTTTCTCCGCCGATACAGAATTTCATGACTTGATCTGCAGGGAACATAAACTTGGTGTATTCTATTGTGTTCTGGTCAAAACGGATTTTTAAAATCCCTTTTGAAAAAGAAGATAGCACGTTTCAAAGTTTAGATTTCACATTTTTACCCTCTTAGGAGCCAATAACTCCTAGTAATTATTGAATTCGACAATTTCGTTCTGACCAGAACACAAAAGAGGTTGTGAGTTACCACTAGGTTATATAGTCGTTTAATTTGGTGCGCTATTCTAGCTGGAAACTTGGACACAAAATCGCATTATCTGCAGATTAAAACCCCTATTATCCTTGATAAGTTTTGAAGGAATCGGTGTTCAAAATTCGAAGAATTAAACATTTACAACATGACACCCAGTCAAAATAAATTGCTAATGAATTTATTAATGAGCAAGGGTCCAGCGCGGCCTTAAGGCCTGGCTAAACTAGGAAACATTGTTGCCGAAACATTGTTGCGGACGCAAATGCTTCCCAATTTAGCCACACGGGAAACATGTTGCGGAAACAAATTTTGCTTCACGGCAACATTAAATGCTTCTGCTTCAAGTCAAAAACATTTTTGTTTCCCAGACACAAAATGTTGCTTCCGAAACTATGTTACCCAGTTTAGCCACCATGGACGTAAATGTTTCCCAGTTTAGCCACGCGGGAAACATATGTTGCGGAAACAAATTTTGCTTCACGGCAACATAAAATGTTTCTGCTTCAAGTCTGTTTCCCAGACACATTGCTTCCGAAACGGGAATCCCTGGCGCAGACCAGCAGGATCGCGGCCTCTGGGGACGAGAATATGTTCCGAAACATATGAAACCGGTTTATGCGCATGCGAGACACTTTAGTTTAGCCACTCGGGCAGCAAAACATTTTTCTTGTTTCCCGCTAATTTAGCCACCCAGGAAACATGACAAGGAACAAAGTTTCGACAAAAATGTTTCCTAGTGTAGCCAGGCCTTTAAAAATTGCATGACAAAGACATAGTATGAACATACGAGACGAGTAGACATGGACGAGCGATTTCACCTCGTGGTAAACAACGACGCCAGGGGTTGAAACCACGCAGATCAAGCTGGGACCCTGGCCTCAACGCCAGCGCTGCTCCTAGCTGCTTCATTTCGTTTGATTTTCGTTAGCCTTCAAAATTCTGTGCATGAACCATATATTTAATGCATTATTTAATGGCCATTTCATCCACCTGATGTTCATTCTCGTTCCCAGAGCCCTCTGCTTCTTTTGGTCACGTGGTCGGCAAAACTCGTAACGGCACAAATAAAACGAGTAGCTCTGGGGACGAGAATGAGTATCGAGGAGACCTTGTTGATTAACAAAAGTTGCCCTTGATAAATAAAGAAAGATGATAAATTTTAAGTTCGTTAGTGAATGAAATATTCATGATGTCACGAGCGTAGGACAAAGAAAACATCTGAGATCACGGTGGGAAACGAACACAATGACCTCCTTAACACTGGGCAGGCGGTGTATCCACTGGGGAGCCTCTCTTTAAAGCCTCTCTATGGGTATTTCCAAAGAAATCGGAGACGCGAAGATCACCGCGTAAAAAACGAAGATCTCAGGATTGAAGTGAAGATCTGTAACTGACCACAATTCGCGTGATCAAATTGAATGTACTCAGATATAAAACTGTCAAAACTCGTAAACACTACAGAAAATATCTAATTTCTGAATTTTGGCATTTGACCACATTTCACTGCGATTTTGACAACAGTAGGTTACTGTCACTGCCACGAAACCACATGAAGCCATTATAAGGCTGAAAACGACAAAAATACTCCACTGATAGTGCCATCATTTATGATTTTAATGATTAAAAAAACCCCGAACATTGCCAAAAAAATTCCGAAGAAAACGAAGATCATGGGTACCCATAGAGAGGCTCACTGAGTTACGAGAACTCAGTATGCAGTATGCAGGACGCGTGTCAGATATAAACCTAGTAAATGGCCCCACTCACCATGAGTTCTTTGTCGCAGATCTACTCCAGCTTATTAAAAATTTAACTTTCAGAGCAAAGGTCATATTACGTGAGATGGCCATCAGAGATGAGATGAATACTACAGATACTGGGACAAAGATCAGGCGAAAGGCAACATTATGATAATAGTGCGACTTGAGAACTGCGGCATAGGTAAGCTTCTTTAATATTAAAAAGGCAAATAGTTCAAAGAATTTGTATGACTGCTGCGGCCGTTATCGGATAAAAAAAGACAAAGTAAAAAAAAAATATTAAAACTATATCTATATCTCTATCGTATTAAATTTGTGAGTTCGAGTTCGAGTTAGAATTTCGAGTTCTAGTTAAAAAAAAAAGCTTACCGAAAAAAAACCCCACAGCACGGGGCAACATATTCCCATTTGGTCACCCATAGTGTCGCCCTTATTAGCAAATGAAAGCTAACCGCAAGCAAACCAGAGTGGAACTAGCCGCAAGCTAGCAAACCGGAGTGGAACTAACCCCAAACAAACTGGAGTGGAACTCACCGCAAGCAAACTGGAGTGGAACTAACCGCAAGCAAACCGGAGTGGAACTAACCCCAAACAAACTGGAGTAAAACTCACCGCAAGCAAACTGGAGTGGAACTAACCGCAAGCAAACCGGAGTGGAACTAACCGCAAGCAAACCGGAGTGGAACTAACCGCAAGCAAACTCGAACGCGATATTTAACTCGAACTCGAAATTCTAACTCGAATTTGAACTCGAACTCATGGAATGGACAGACCAATCTTAAGAATACCTGGAACCTACTGAAGCCCCGATACAACGAACCATTTACAAGGAAGTCCCTCGGGGTTTCAATGTATTTCTACATGTACACTAACGTCAATGTGACGTCATTTTTAAAAACGCGAAATGGACGACATGAAATCCCGGGGGGGGGGGGGGGGGGGACTCCCATATGAAATGGACGGGGATGCTCGTCGGAAAGTTTGAATTTAACCCCTAAAAGAGACCAATCTGGGTGTGACCGAACGTTATGCAGACCCCTAAAAGAGTAAATATAACGAAACAAAATTCTTTCTTTTTTGTTATTTCTTCGCGTGCAACCCTAAACGAGACCTTGACGTCTAAAAATAATGACATTTTGCCCAGAAAACCCTAAGCGAGACCAAAATCCGAAATTTACACCCCTAAGCGAGACGACGAACATCCCCGTCCATTTCATATGGGAGTCCCCCCCCCCCCCCGGGCATGAAATGTACAAGCTCAATTTCTGTTGAGTTTTGCAAGCTACATAGTCGCTACATAGTCGACTCATGCATCACGTTTTCATCCTCAACAAGTTCCTCATTCTTGGAAAGTTGTTGTTTGCTTCGTAGCTCTTCTTCTTCGATTGTTCCCTTGCAAAACCAGAAACACAGGAAGTAGAAAATAAAAGACACTCCTGGAAAAGACAGAGAAACAAAGGTGAGAGGTGTGTGTGACATGCCTAACCAGGCGTCACGTCCTAGTGTCACGCTATTTAGACGATTCATACCAACTTTAATATGGAACGGCACTTACTGCCATGAAATAAAATATCGGTTGAAATGATAAAAAACACGAAGCGAAACACATTTCATTTAAAAGGAGGGGGAGGAGGAGGGGGTGGGGGTGGAGGGAAAACTGTCATTTATGCCGGTATAAAAAAGGCCCTAAAAAATATCTCGAACAGACCTACCGATCGGTCGATTCAGAAGTTAAGAAAAGAGTTACAGTATCCCTACTGTAGGTTCATGAAAGGGGCACCATTCTCTATTGAAGTTATGCAAAAGGATTGCTTTTTCTGGCCAAAAAATGGAATATAAAAGACAGGGCAAGGGTTTGGACCTACAGGACTGGTAATGACAGAAGCCTAATGATCAGAAAAAATAGAAAGGCTGACCGCACGGTTGAATTGAACTATTATATTTTATATTATATTAGAAATATCATAGTTAAATCAAACAGTACGGTCAGCCTGTCTGTTTTTTCAGTTCCTGTATTTCTACGTTTTGCTGATCAATTGGCCCTCGCTAAAGTTTAATCATCAGAAGCCGAAGACGGCTCATCATGCCCGCGCTGAACTGCTTTTGCTGTGGCAGGAAGCACTATAAACATCCGTCAGCGTAGTCTCTGTGCCTGTTTAACACTTGCATGCGCGATAAAAATCGCTATCAGACAACGACCAATCACCAGCCACTACACGTATCTCTGTAGTGTTTCGTCATCAGTGTGGAATTTTTGGCTCGACGGCTCAGCTGTGCAAATGTTGCGTGACGAGAGACTTGTCTGTTTGTTTGTTTGTTTTCTTGTTTGTTTTCAGGGTAAAATATAAAGGTAAAACTAGATAACAAAGTGAAACTAACCTGTAAAGCTAAAGCCCGTGTAGCCAAGCCTGTTGGTCAATACGTCCATCTCGTAAAACTGGCAGTTGCCTTTCTTGCCGCAGCTCTCCCCCCAGAGGAGGCATGCCCCATCGAATATGCGGCCAAAGAGGATTGGACCCGGTAAGAAACCAAGACAGCGCTGTATAATGAACTGAAAACCGAGGGCGTATGCTCTTTGGTTGTATGGTACACATCTGAAATCAAAATCATGATTGAAAGCTTCGATACACCTACAGAATATGAGACAAGTTTGTTTCGGAAACAAAATTTTGAAACAAAGCTTTTTTAAGTTGCGACACACACACAAAATATTAAAATACAAATGTACAGAATGAATATTAAGGACTACGCAACTATAAAAGAGGCAAGGAGGTCTAAAAGAAACTAAAAAACTTCTATACTTCTTATTGTTCAACAAATTGCGATGCCCATATATGGTTGGGTCAGAAAGTCATCCGTACATAACTGATATCTGTGATATACGTGATATACGAAGTGGTGCATGCGCGCTATATCACTACAGTGTTAAGCTGTAAAATATCTTTCATTGACAATTTGTTGAGTAATAAAATAATTGTCCTGCTCAATTTTGCGAAACATCGTCTGATTTTAGCCAACTTGGGCTGCGGTCTCGTCGGCTAAAAACTAAGTAAGTTCTTTACATGAAGTGCGGTCTTGCCAATGTTCCGTTACATCCGATAACATCCGATAACATCCGATTGCAAATACAATAGCTTTTCTGAAACCCTTTGTCTTCAAGACGTTTGAGAAACAAACGCCAGGAGTCGGACTCCAGTATCTCCAGTTTCGGAATAATTTTACCTCTCACAATATATAAAAGTGAAACAATTAGTTTGTGTTAAAAATATATATAGGGTGCGTAGTAGTCGATCCCTCTCCAAGCGCGCGGAGCGAACGAACCGACGTGCAAGTTAGCGAGCGAGCGAGCGCGCGACCGCAATAAAAGAGAGAGAAGATGGAGGGGGGAGGCCTCCTGCCTCCTTCTCCTCCTCTTTAGTTCGTTCGTTCGTTCGTCCGTCCGTTCGTTCGTTCGTTCTTTCGTTCGTTCGTTCGTTCGTTCGTTCGTTCGTTCGTCCGTCCGTCCGTCCGTCCGTCCGTCCGTCCGTCCGTCCGTTCGTACGTTCGTACGTTCGTACGTTCGTTCGTTCGTTCGTTCGTTCGTTCGCTCATTCGCTCGTTCGCTTGCTTGCTCGTTCATTCGTACCATGTGCATGCGTGATTGGAAAGGAATCGACTGCTACGCAGGCTATTGTTAACAAACAAAACACACCCGAGAATCTAACTAAACTTAAAACCATATAACTATACGACTCACCTTAGTACTACCGTCTTGTTTGCTATCGCAGTGATGAATACAGAGAACAACACCACAATAATGAGAATTATAAAAGCGATGTACGTCTTGCACCCAGACCTCTTATCGCAGAAGCCTTTCACGGCTGAGCCTTCGCTTGAATTGCCTTGTGGGTAGATACAGCTACAGTTTGTGAACTTCTGGTGAAAAGACAAAAAAAAAAAAAACCTTAGAGCCATTCGGTGCTAAAGCAGCTTCTTCCGTCTAAACACAGTTACAGAACAGGGCCTCCGATGCAAAGTCAAGGGAGCGGTGTTTAGTTGCCGAAGCAGGGAGGAAAGGGGCAGCAAACAGCATGTCAAACTTCCAAACCTAACCGCATATATTAACTGCAGCTGCATACTACAAGAGCTTACACGAAAAAGAAAAATCCGCTCCCAACTCAAAGCAAACGCCAGATATCAATATCTGTTTGTTAGCATGGTAACATTTGAGTTCTCCTTATGGACATGCGAAATGTTAACGTCTCGAACCCAGGCCATATAAGAATACATATATTGATGTTCTGTGGGAGGTGCGGTGGCCTAATTGTTAGTGCGCTGGACTCCGGATCGGGCGGTCCGGGTTCGAGCCCTGGCCTGGGCACTGCGTTGTGTTCTTGGGAAAGATACTTTACTCTCATAGTGCCTCTCTCCACCCAGGTGTATAAATGGGTACCGGCGAATTTACTGCTGGGGGTAACCCTGCGATGGACTAGCATCCCGTCCAGGGGGGAGTAGCAATACCCCTAGTCGCTTCATGCTACGGAAACCGGGATAAGCTCCGGCCTGATGGGCCCCTAGGCTCGTATACAGACTTTATATTGATGTTCTATGAAAAAAAGACTATTTATAGATGAGAGTTTTGTAGTACCTCTTCATCCAACACATTTTTGCATCCTGCATGACAGGGCGAAAAATAAGCCAGCTTATCTTCTCCGCATACGGGGTTAATATTGGCCAGCGAGCAGCTACAGTTCAGGTTGCATGGTACATTCACCCCAGTTTCTCCAAGATGCCTTAATAGGTAAAATAACGTAATTATTTCCATCCATGCCAAATAATGTCAACTTGTTATTTTTCTGTGGGAAGGGGACGGTGCGTAGTCGTACTAAGGGCTGGTTTTCACTAACTAGCGACGCATGCATGATGCCCATATCATGATGCATGTATGCACAGAAATCAATGAGCCCCTTTACCGTAATTTCTATTATTGTAAATTTGCAAATTAACTTGACATGTATATATAAGCTGTTTACTTTTAAAACATCAATACGCTAAAAAAAGTAATGTTATCGTCGAACATTTTTGTCGGGCATTTCTAGAAAATGACAAAAATCGCCCATGCAGATACTCTATGAATTTCACTGTATTGTTTAACATGTTTAACTAACCGACGTAAATTTATAAGAAACTGAGAAGCTGGGACTAGACATGCAGGAACTCGTTATACGGAAGGTTTATGTCGAGTTTATACGGGTTAATTAACACAGTACACGATGATGATGATGATGATGATGATGATGATGATGATGATGATGATGATGATGATGATGATGAGGTTTGTTTGTTTTACGGCCTCTTTCTCTCACCTGCCATTATAGGGAGCTATTACGCCCGCTAAATCCGGGATACCACATCCGGGAATAAACCATGCACTACTTCCTGCGCATGTGAAAATTGAAGCGATGACACAGAATCTAGCCGACAGTTTCAAAGACCTCTTCAAGTCAAATCTTCTAATAAGAACTCCGCCTAGAAGCACACCACCTAAGACAAAAAGAAGGATTGTGACCGTCTCGGTTAGATAACTTTCCATGTCTGCCATATGGTGTCTTCACTCTATTTTGACGGACTAATTCTAAACGCATTACAGGTCCATTCGTCTTCGTAGATAAATACAGCCACCGAAGACTATCAATCAATCAATCAATCAATCAATCAATCAATCAATCAATCAATCAATCAATCAATCAATCAATCAATCAATCAATCAATCAAATATTATTTAACGAGGGTGACACGTAATAGTTAACTAACTAATAAATTTGTGGCCCTCTTAAATACACTAAAAGTTAAAAATCTATTATAAGCAATAATCTAATTTAAACTAATTTTAACTATAGAACGCCTACCTACAGTTCCTGGTACAAGCACTACCCCAATGACAACTCCTGTAATGAAAGGGTTGAGCCCATACTTGAGTTGAAGAATTTTTGCCATGAAAGCTGCTATACCAGCTCCAAACAGCGAGCCGGAAGTCACTGCTAGACTGTTGAAAATAAAAACAGGCGATTTTATCAACTGAAGTGTCGCGGGCAAGATATCTTTCAGCTTTCCTTGAATCCTTTCGTCCTTCTTTGGAATATGCCCTTCTTTGGCCGCTTGTTCTCGTATGCTTTTGGCCCCTGGTAACTCTCTGGGAAATCCAAGAAGAAGGCCTGAGATAAGGACAAGAATAGAGCCCCCAGCCAGGTACCCCAGCCACCACGCTCCTATCCATCGGTTATCATCAGGGCTAAGATTAGCACCCTCGGGCTGAAAGGCGAAATACAATGTAAATACAAAATAGGGTGACGGGAAAGGAAAGCGGAGTTTTTGTACGTCTTGACCGGGTGAACGAATTGGTAGTGTAAACTACTAGATTGAACATTGAGTTTGAGACTTTTCGTTTTGGAATCTAATTCATCAAAGAGGCTCTGTCCCAGTCACATCATCAGCATCAATTTCTGCATCTTGACCTTCTAGTGGTGTTATAATCAAAAAAAGAAATATGACCGCTCAATAGTATAGGTAAAACTACAAAAATAGGTAGAAAAAACAAGGCGGCGAGCTCGCATGTAAATTCTTGGAATCTGTACGTACAATTCTCAGAAAAAATCCACACCTGAAACGGACGGAATTTCAAGAAGACAGTGAACTTCAAGGTAAGCCGCTACTTATTTCATACTTTCTGTAGCAGAACGGTGAGCAGTTCATGAATTGTATTTACCGTGAAAGGAAAAATAAATTTCTGTATTCGCCGTATATCTTGATGAGTAATTTGTGCGCTTTTTTTGTTGCCGCCTTTAGGTTTTAGACCTGATAATTCCGTTTTATTTTTTGATCAAGTCATTTCAAGTATCTAAATAACATGAAATCGCATATTAGTATTTGGCAAGTCGTCTTTCCCAAGTATAAAACTTTTTCAGTGGACTTGTTTTCTGTGAGAATGTTCTCGAGGTTAAAAACGTCTAGATAAATCGGTAGATGTCAGGGTATTTCAAACACCAAACGCCTAACCTGAAACTGTCGTTTGCGGTTTGCCGTTAACGTGAAAAACCTGTAGCTAAATGTCTCTAATTACCTGAGTGATGTCAATATAGATATTCAATAAGGAGCCGCCAGAGATAAACCCCAATCCAGGTCCCAACAAAGTCAGAGAGAAAAAAACAGCAAGATACACTGGTGACGACTTTGGGTGTACGTTTTCATCGATGTACGCTGGCCCAAGGGTGAACAGTGGTGTTGTTCCGGCTCCCATAAGTAACTGAGCCATGAAGAAAATGAAGATGTTATACCATTTGCCACCATACTCAGTGAAGCAGAACTCTGAAGTGCCATTGACGTTCAGACGACAAACCCCACCAGTGGATAATCCGTTGGAGTCTAAGAGAGGCTGGTATCGCCCGACCAGTCCTTGAGGGAGGACGAATAACAAACACCCCAGACCTATGGTACAAATAACACGTTTCAGTGTATACGAAATATGTTTCAAGCGAAGTGAGTAAGTACGAAAGCCGAGGAGGGACATCAGACTTCAGACTTCGGACTTCCGACTTCCGACTTCCGACTTCCGACTTCCGACTTCCGACTTCCGACTTCCGACTTCCGACTTCCGACTTCCGACTTCCGACTTCCGACTTCAGACTTCAGACTTCAGACTTCAGACTTCAGACTTCCGACTTCCGACTTCCGACTTCCGACTTCCGACTTCCGACTTCAGACTTCAGACTTCAGACTTCAGACTTCAGACTTCAGACTTCAGACTTCAGACTTCAGACTTCCGACTTCCGACTTCAGACTTCAGACTTCAGACTTCAGACTTCAGACTTCAGACTTCAGACTTCAGACTTCCGACTTCCGACTTCCGACTTCCGACTTCCGACTTCAGACTTGAAAACGTCATAGACATGCCTACACAGACTTTCCTATGTGGTTTACGGCGCAGCGACGCGTGAGCCTTTAAAGTTTTGCTCTGACGAGTATGTCTTTGAGCGAATTACCTCTTTTGTATGATATGATCGGAGGCGGTTTGGAAATTGTTTTCAGCAGTGGCTGATTTTGGATGAGACTGCATTGTTGCATCAGTATTTGTTTTAAATTTTAAAGTGAAAATATAAAATGTGACAGGCCAAACACGGCTCCCGCTGGTCGCTAAATTTAAGCCTTCAGTCTGTTAACGGAGGATTTTACACTCTCTAGAGCCGTTACAGTAATAATCTTTATGCCATTGTGTTTGCTAGCTCTGTGGCATATTTCGTTAGGTTTATCAGCTCATGTTTGTCGAAAGATTCATAATAGCCTTTAAAAGAATGTTGTAGTATTTAATGTGTATCGAATCAGTGGATCTCCAACCGTCATCCTGTTTATCTGAAGTGGCGGTTAGTTCGTTGGATAACGTTTCGTTACCACAGTTCTCTAAGATCCGAGTCTTTTGAAGGCTACTGCAGTCTCTAAGCATTGAGAGCGATGGTTTCTTTGAGTTGTTTTTAAGCTCCCCTTAGTTTGAGTGTTTGAAAGTCATTTATTGGGTACTCATGTTTCGCTTATATACATCGCCGAAAGTGACGCCACTAGAGTGGTTGTGATTTGCGTTCTGGGAGCTAAACTTTACCTCCATTATTTTTGTCATTATTTTCATTTGTCACGGGTGTTTCAATAAACTTTAGCCCTTTTGCTAACATGATGACTTGGTGGTCAGTTAATGTATTTTTTCTCCCTTTCTGTAATCATTCGCTTCTGCATTGCATTTTTTCTACGCTTTTTGCGTTTTTTATTCTTGGATAGCCTTTCTGCTTCATTGGGTTTAGCGACTGATTGTTCAGAGATGACTCTGTTGTACTTTTCAACATGTTTCATGTTTATTACAACAACAACTCGGAGGTCAGCGGAAATCAAGCCAAGGCGGAAGTCTGAAGTCTGAAGTCTGAAGCAAAACTTTTAAGGCTCACGCGTCGCTGCGCCGTAAACCACATAGGGAAGTCTGTGTAGGCATGTCTATGACGTTTTCAAGTCTGAAGTCGGAAGTCGGAAGTCGGAAGTCTGAAGTCTGAAGTCGGAAGTCGGAAGTCGGAAGTCGGAAGTCTGAAGTCTGAAGTCTGAAGTCTGAAGTCGGAAGTCGGAAGTCGGAAGTCGGAAGTCGGAAGTCGGAAGTCTGAAGTCTGAAGTCTGAAGTCGGAAGTCGGAAGTCGGAAGTCGGAAGTCTGAAGTCTGAAGTCTGAAGTCGGAAGTCGGAAGTCGGAAGTCGGAAGTCGGAAGTCTGAAGTCTGAAGTCTGAAGTCTGAAGTCGGAAGTCGGAAGTCGGAAGTCGGAAGTCGGAAGTCGGAAGTCTGAAGTCTGAAGTCTGAAGTCGGAAGTCGGAAGTCGGAAGTCGGAAGTCGGAAGTCGGAAGTCGGAAGTCTGAAGTCCCTCCTCGGCTTTCGTAGAGTAAGAGCTTGAAAACAAATAAAAGACCAGCTTTTGGGAATCCCACCCCCAATACGGTAGTCTCCGTCACTTACGAGAACTTTTAATTACAGTGTTTGAGTGACAACAGTTCAAACGGGGTTTAATAATGCTGGCCGGCATGACTAGAGGTGGACGCTTTCCAGAGTGGAAGTTTGACAGTATGTAAAAACAAAGACGGAATTTATGTTACATTATTTTTGTCATCTAATTGATTTCAACCCGCATCAAAACCAGCTAGAGCATGTAGAGGTGATGTGGCTTCCTCTCTAAATATAATATTTTATTTTTGTTTGTTTATAAGAAGCTCAGTTTTGTTTTGAATACCACAATCACTGCATATAACACCCCTTCCAATGTAAACTCCCATTGTACCTGAAGAAGGCTGGTTTGGCCAGCCGAAATATAGTACACCAATTGCAAATTTAAAATCTTTCTACGTTGTATCGGTGTCTGCTTTTTTATATTCTTCATTTTCTATTTTTAACCGATTAGATCACTATTGATCCAACGTATACCAGTAGGGTCATCGTACACGGTTGCTTGCTTGTTTAAACATTTCGTAAAACTAAAACGTACTGTTGTAATTGATTATCGTCTTTATGACGCACATGGTTGTCATAGCAACGAGAACGCCCGTCCATTATTGTTTTATTCATTTACTTATTTACCTGTAATAACCGAGCCGTAACCCAACCATTTAATCTTGTTACCATATGCTCCATAAAAGCTAACAAGCGCTGTCAACAGGATTCCTGCTATGTCATTGGATGCTGCGATGAATCCTACATCAGTACTTGTAAGCTGAAATCTCTTCTCTAAAGTTAAGAGGTAGAGATTGGTGAAGCCGTTCACTGTCATACCTAATACAGGAGGATACAACAAAAGAACCATGACAATACTGTCACGCTACGCCGTCTGTACTGCAATCTCGTCCAGATAGCGTGACTGACTAAGATATTTTCGTTATGACAAAAAAATAACTTCGCTTCTACCGCAATTCGCTCATTTCTTCCACATAGGTACAGTGTAGCCGAGAGGGTAAGACTGTTAAAATTGGTTTTGCTAGTAGGAGACTCACCCGCTGTATCCCCATCCTCACGAGTTGTGCTGTGGAGCGACGGCTCAAAAGAAAGTGAATTTTTGATGAAAAAAGGAGCCAGCCGTTGCGTGACGAGCCTTACAACAACGGCTGCGAATGAGACTAGGAATATACTGCGTGTGCTCAATTTTGATAACTGGTGTAATTTAAAATTTAAGTCTGTTTGTCGACAGAGATGACATCAAGCCAGTCATTTTCATCGACTATTTACTCCTTTGGCTTTTTAGATTTGCAATGTATCTTCTTTTATTTTGTACTCTTACAGGTTTTCATCAACAACAATTTTATTTGCATTCCCATTTACATAGATGGTATTGCATTTTAAGTAAACATAGAAAAGAAAGAAAAGAGAAAAAAAATGAATGAATAATAATAATAATTACATTGATAGTAGGATGATAAAGTAAATTTGTAGAATAATTAACTTAATCGCGATCATTGTTTTCATTGTTTCATCAATTAAGTGGAGTCGCAAATTTTAAAGTTTCAGGTAATTCCCAGTATGCCAGTTGAGATTGATTCGCAAAAGATGACCAAGGGACCAAGCCCCACGCAGGCAGGTAAACTTAGGCTGCGTGACAAGCTCTCTGGGGGAGAAGGGGGTGGGCAGAGAGAGAGAGAGAGAAAGGAAAAGTGTCCCATACCGGACTTAAGCTTGTTAGGGACCTTCAGATCGGTGTACGAGTACGACTTTCGAATTTCAATCCAGTTACGTGTCTAGAGCCCTCACTCCTCCCTGTTGCTGATCAGTTGAAAAGAAGGCTATAGGTACGAGATAGGTGTGGATTGTGATACTCGAAAGCATAAGCACTAGGGTTGAAAAGTCGCACTTCTACGCAATCTCGTACTCGCACTTGACTCAGATCTGAAGTTCCATAATTGATACGCTCATGACGGGTGGCATTTTCAAAAGGTGCCTCCATTTCGCCTTTAACAATTTGTTGGAGATAGGCACTATAAATTATCTTGCCCAAGAACACAGCACACTGACTCCAGCCAACGCGTGAGCCCGGGACGCTCGATCCAGACCACACCGACACTAACTGAGTCAGACATTTAACCGCTAAAATGGGAGTTTTAACTGTATGAATGATTTATTTTTACCTTGAATGAAAGAGAAAAACGCCATTGCAACCACGAAACATTTAGGACTGTTAAAAAATTGTAAACACTTTGGCCTGAAGCGCCCCCAGCCATACCGAAGGTCCTCTTCTTTAGCGTCCTCAGAATCAACATTTAATGGAGTTTCTTCTTCTTTCTCATGCTTCTTCAATTCACCATTCTGGTCACTCATCTGAAAGAAAAATAGGAACAGTTTTAAAAATAAACTGAACCATATTTTGTAATTTGACTGCGTGCGGTCGCAATATTTTCCGAGGTAAACAACAAGCGCAATAAATTGTACTCGTAAATTGGTATGTTCTGGATGCCAGCACTGCTCGTAAAAATTCTTTATTCTTCTTAAAATTCGGCTAGGACAAAGCTATTTAGTCTCTCGCATTCAGCTCGGTAAATAGCATTTTTATTCACCTAAATGAGCAAAATGTCAGAGCCGAGCGATTCCACTTGACGCCATATTGCAAGTTTGTTTATTTTCGTGTAATACCGCTGATTTTAGTAATCCGTCGTTGTTTCTGAAAGGGGGGGGGGGGGGGTGGCGGGGCGGGGGGTATAGGTCACGTTTCATGGAAAATAAAGCAGCCCTTTCACAGTTCACGAATGGCATTTCACGCTTCACGAAAAATAAAAGAGAACGTTTTGGAAAATCACGGTTCATAGTGACTATGTAAAACACAGTTCACGAGGAAAAAGATATATAGCCATTTGACATTTAATTTCACGGGAAATAAAAAGAGCCGATCATGCACGAGCCACGAAAATACTCTTTACCTCCCTGAAAAAACACCCGCACGAAGAAACTGGAGACTGCGCTGTCACTCCGACCGTGCATGAGCGCGAAATTTTTCATTTCAGCCGTTGGAAACATGTATACAGTATTCTTTTAAATAACAATTTAACGGGTCAATGATATTAATGCTCCGGTTACATCCCGAGCTTTTTGTAGTTTAAAAAGAAATAAAAAAGGCTGAATTTTCACTCACTTAACGATAAATCCAGCTGAATAAAAGTTGATTGTAACCAAGTTATTACTAAATATAAACGACTGATATAATGAGGTGCACGATGGAGAGAGAGGCACTTTAGATTTGCTCAAAATTGCGTGATAACTAAATGTGGCAGTCGGCGAGCCAGCGTGACATACCGTGTCCAAAACAAACGAACCGCATAATTTTACGGATTAAGTAAAAGCTAATAAAAACAATGACTATGGTTGTTTAGAAGCGAGTTGTAACGAAAAATGTAGCGTAATACTTGTAGATTTGTCGTATTGTTCCTCTAATCAATCTTACTCAGGTGCTATAAATAATGTACTTATTGCTCTTTTCATTATAATATAGTGACTATATAGAGACTCTTAACCAAAGAGTTCGCTTCTACGTCGCCGCGCATTAATAATCTCTTCTTTGTTTCCCTGGCAGTTTGTTGAACAACTATGCGTAAGATGACTCAACATATTTTTTCGACAGAATTGAGAACTAAACTACATGGACTTGACTGTTGCAACTGTACAGAAGCTGGCTTGTATCTGCTTGTATACGTGCAGTGCGTTCGAGGGTCGATTTAAATCCTCAAGTGAAGGAACTTTCAAATGAGTAATATGTAGATTAGGTACTGATTACGCAACGACTGCACGATGAAACCCCCCTTAATTTTGCCTAAATGCGCAGGAATGCAGGTAAATATACCTACCATTGAACGACTTCAGTACTGAAGGTATTACCAGTTGAGATCGCAATGAATTTTGACACCCAAGAGTAATCACAAAGATCATGCGAACTCGCACTCCGATTAGCAAATTAATATTACTAATGAACCGTGACTTACTTAAATGTCACAATCCTCACCCCTCCCCTATGTACGAAACCAGCGGGGAGAGAGGTGGGTACAATGCGCTGAGTGTGCAATGTTTGGAAATTTCCTCGAATGAGCCCCTCGTTGGACACGTGAGTGTCCGGCATTGACTTCAAAATTTAAAAGGTATCTTTTCTCACGTGAGACTGTTGACCCGTGTTGACAGTAGTACGTATGTGGTCTGGCATGGCACACAAAATGAAAGATTTTGCGGAGTGGTCCTCACCGTGAAAACTGTGAATCTGTTTAAGAAGAAAGCTGACTGTTTTTTTCTTGTTCTGTTCCTCATTAAAGAGGCCATCACCACGGATATATCGCTACGGATATATTAATAGTAGTCAGGCATTACAATGCAGAGCGCCACACGTAGCCTGTTCCTCGCTCGCCCGCTTTTTTCGCTCGCCCCCACTACTGAGATCCTTGAACAGGCTACGTCACAAGAGGCACGAAGAACCATACGTACTGTTATTATTCTGGATTCGCTCGACCAGAACCTGCTCGAACGTCAACGTAAATAAAATGAATTAAAAAGCAAAGCTCGCTAGAATGATAAATATAATCGGGCAGATTTAATGAATACTATTTCGACCAGTAGAACTGAGCTTCTGCTGATGTGCAGAACTTGATTCAAACCCCCCAAAAACCCTCAAAATGTCACGAATGACATTCATATGTTTAAAACATAAATGGCCGGAGCCTACTTTCCCAGCCTACGTTCAA